>CABFVX010005322.1:38590-52362 GCA_902151425.1 Timema shepardi
ACACACACACACACACACACACACACACACACACACACACACACACACACACACACACACACACACACACACAAGTTGTTGGAAATGTTAATGGTCTCTAACACACACACGCCCTGGTATAACAAGCAGCCAAGTCTAGGAACTTTCTATTAAGAGCTGACACTTTTATTTTTCTTGAGGCTTCTTAGGTTAACAAAGAAATGGTAATTTTTATTTTCTTTGTGGCCAGTTCTTCACAGATAGGCTTTGTTAAATGAAATTATATTTTGCAAAAGAATACATTATTATTATTATTATTAATAGTAATATATATATAAAAAAAACAGGTGGCAGGGAAAATAAATATTTAAAGGTTTCTAGGGTCACGTGTGTTTTTTAATCCATACCTAACTAAATGCAATTACTATCTAATCAACAATATTTTTTTATGATAATGAAATAAATAAAGGGACTTGCCACTATTGACAAAATATCATTATATTTTTGCTTCTGTCTGTTATAATTGACTCAACACACCTAAAGTTACAAACACATAGTCATATAGAGCTTAAGCTGATTTAATCAAATTATGAACTGACAATAAATGAGGTGTCGGTTCTTGGTATCTTCCGCCACTCTTGCTCCCTGCCTAACAGTCTGCTCCCTCTTCATATTATGCATCTCTTTCCAGCCACAGCAACAAAACCTAGTTCGCCAATAAAACTAGTATTATACATGCTCAGGGTTTATAGCTAGGGTTCCCGCCTGTCTGACACACGGCTGCCCGCCATTAATGATGCTTCGTTATGATTGGCTCTGGCAGAATAAACTTTCATAGTGTTTGTTCCGGGATTTTTATCTGGTTGTCACATTTTTATGAGTGGGGTGACCTAACATATTTGTTTTTATTAATATTACCAACAAAGTTAGTGAGCCCAACTAGCATCACATTTTGTGTTTTTAGACCTGGGATATGTGTTTTCTACAGACCTAAGAAAATCCTAGATCAGTTGTTTATATTTATATCTTTCCTCTTATTTGAGGTTGTACAGCATTTGTTCTGTTTTAAGATCATACAAATACAAACTATTCAAACAATATTTTAGCAACACATAAAAAAAATACAAATGTTTATTTAATAGTATAGAAAATATAGGGAACATATACATACACTAATTAGTAACTCTTATTTTTAAATTTTCACCTATAAAGTTATCGATACAAATTTGGCTACATCAAGGTCAATGTGGCCACAATTTTGGAAAATCTGGGGAACTTGTAAATGTTGGCTGGTTTATATTTATTGTGTTTTAAGACAAGCTTGTCCCATATCAGGGTGGCTACAATCAGGGAAAATATGTAAATATTTGAGAATCTAGAAAAGTCAGAAATATCAGATAATTTTATAATTGCTTAGAGATCTCATTTAGGCTTACTTGGCTGTCCATTGAAGATAAATGTTTGTATAGGATCTTATTCAAACACTCTTTTTAATGAAGTCTATATTTATTTTTGGATGCATTTAAAAGAAAATAATTTCAAAACAAATTGAGTATTTTAATTATTATATCCTAATCAAGTCTAATATGGGCTTTAGTCAGGTAAATTGAGATTTTTGAATCTGAAAAAATTCAGGAATTGTTTACTTTTATTTTGTGGCCATCTAGAATAAACTATAAATAAGTCTCCTGCTGGTGGATTCATTTAATTTTACTGACTCTGAACTCATGATAGCCATGAGTTGGGATTGTTTATGCCAAAGTATGTGCCAACTCCTGGTTAATTTGTGTCAAGTAACCTCTTGATTTTTATTAACCCGATATCCGTTGTGCCAATGACCCTTTTTTCCTATCCCAGATGGTCGGGAGAAAAGACAAGTTCTGCTGGAAGTGTCACAAGCAGGAGAAAGAAGTATTATCATGTGAGCTCTGCCCCCGCTCCTACCACTTGAAATGTGTGCTGCTAAGGGAGAGACCACGAGAGGCTTGGGTGTGCCCTGAGTGTGTGTTGGTCACACATGCTGATGACGAGGCATCAAGGTATGTTGCCGACACCATCTTACTTGCCTATGTTTAAGGGTGAGTTACAAGGTTGAACAGACACTTTGAAAGACCCCTCTTAATTCCTGTTTTTTTATAGTAACTCAACAATATATTAATTTATATAACTACACATTTTAAAGTACACCTGCTCCATTCTCAATTTTACAGTAGCTTAACAATACTTACTGTTTAAACATTTATTCAAATATTAGGTTACATTTAAAAAAACACCAATTCAAATCCTGGTTTTTATAGTAGTTCAGCAATGCTTGTAATACATACATTGCTTCATATTACTCTTCAACTTTACTCAAAACTAAATTCTCAACTAATCTCGAAATGAAAAAGCTTCACACACACATAATTTTAATTACAGTAGAACATTTATATATATATATATATATACATAAAACAATAACCTCTTTTCACTTTATGAGTTAATTGTATTATATTTGGAAGCAGGTACAGGAATGGTGGATAGAAACACTATTCACCTTTCCTGGACTTTCTTCAAAATATTATAAATTCAATAAACAGTAATATTTAGATACTCTTGATTTGAGTTAAATAAGATTAGTTAACTTTGTTGAATAAAAAGTCTGTAAATAAAAAAATATTATTTTTGGTTAAAAATGCTAACAAAGTAACTCGCATATAAGGGGTGGGAGCTTTTACAAAAATATTCCCTTTTAGTTTTATTTTGTATGACTTACTTCTGAGGCCATTCAAACTGTAGCCAGTCCTTAGCCTCACACCTATGCTACATCATCTCTCCATCTGTTTCTTGGTCTGTCCAGTAGTCATTGACCTTCAGGTTTTCCTTCGCTTACATCCTTGATCAAGCTATATCATCTTCTTTGGACATGACCAACCATGCTAGTCTTCTGCTCCTAATGCCTGATGTTATGTCAGGTTCTGTGTATCATTCTCTGCCTAATCCTTCTTGCATTGGTCCAAGTATCCTTCCTAGGACCTGACTTTCAAATGTTATTAGTCTCCTTGCTCTCTTTGTACTCTCCAGATTTCACTTCCATATGTTACTATTGGTTTGATAATAGTTTGGCATATTCTGGATTTAGTTTTTGTTTGAGAACAGTTTTTATTTGATCAATGAGTGATGTGCATGCAAACATTTTGTACCTTTCTGTATTCTTGTTATAGATATGTTCGTTCACTCCTAGGTAGCTGACACACTCAACTTTTTCAAAACTGGGGCTATTTATTTGTATTTTCTGTATATTGTTTCTCTGTCTTCTATTTATATATTTAGTTTTGTTCTCGTTCAATGTAAGCCCAACTTTGCCAGTTTCTTCCATTACTTATGCTCCCATTGCCTCTAAATCTTGTTCGGTTTTACCAATCGGTATGATATCCACTGTAAAAGCTAGAATGTTAACTTTTCTTCCTATATTGACTCCAGTGTTTCCGTTTGATATTTTGTGTAAGGTTTGGTTAAGGCCTATGTTGACCATTATTGATGATATTATGTAACCTTCCCTAACTTCTGATTCAACTTGGAATGACCCTAATATTCTCTTTCTACATTTTGAATTATTCACACACAACTGATTAACTTGATTAGTTTCCTTGGTATTCCATATTCTCACATTGTCTGCCACATTTGCTTCCTGTTGAAGGTGTCATATGCTTTATTAAAATCTATAAATAAACAGTATGTCTCTTTGTTATACTCCCAGTTCTTGTCTAAAATCTTTCTCATTGTATATCTGGAATTTCTTCATTTTCCCATACACGGGCTATCAAGCTATGCATATTATGGTGTGTCACTTCTCCTGAGTTCAGCATTTCTGCCTTAATACTGTCTAATCTAGGTGCCTTGCCCTTCTAAAGTTGTTTTATTGCCTCTTGTATATAATGAATTGTAGGTTTCTCGGCCATTGGTTGAACGTGCTGGAATATTATTTGGTTGTCTTGATTATCAGGTTGGGTGTTCAGTAAGTTGCTAAAGTGCTGTTTCATTGGTGATGATGTTCCCATTCTCATCTTATATTATTATTTTGTATATTTATTATAAATTCTAAAATGCTACAATAAAATATATATTCTGATAAATATTTTATTGTTCAAAGTAAAAACACTTAACAAAATTTTTATGTCTCTTATAATAGCAAATTAATAAAAATTTGACATTTATTTATGAAATGTAATATTTTTGATAGCAACGTGAACCTTTGCTCATTCAAAAGTGGGCAAAGGCTATGGAGTTTTTGGATTAATTGAAAAAATAATTTAACCCTTTATGATAAAGTTGTTTATTTAGGGGTTGAAAATTGTGCCATAATGCCGTTGTGAAACCTTCTCAAACTTATTCTTTCCATAGGAGTACCAACATGCGGATGGTGACCTCGAAAGAACAACGAAAAATTCTCCATAACGTTGTCAAGATGATGAAAGAAGTAAAATTGGTGAGTAGCTATTAGTGTTGTTGGGGTCCTTTCAAAATGAGAAAATGCTAGACCATTGGCTTAGCTTTGGATATGTACATTTAAAGGTTTTGTCTCTAAAAATATGTTGTTTATTGTATTTATTTTGCGCTAACACTTTATTCATCAAAACTGTGAAATAAATCTCTTTTCGTGTGACATAATTTTATTTGATGTGAAGCTCAAGCAATTGTATTTATTTATACTCTACACATTTTAGCTCATGGCTGGTCTTACAATATGAGAGATACTCATGTTAATCTTATTCTATATATTATAAGAGGCATAGTAAGTAGTAAACACATGGAAACATAATTTTAAAACTTATTTCAAAGAGCCTAAAATAATTGTTATAGTTTTTAATAGACATTTATTTTATGGTCAGTTTTAAAAATATTGGTTTTCCAGCATATGATTCTTCCACCGTTTCTGAAAATATTCACCCATTTTAAAACTTTAAATTCTGATTACATGACATTTTGAACCTCAATCACGATTTTTTAAAGTTTTTTGATTCGTTGTTGGGTATTTATGGAAAATCTCCATTTTGGGCTTCATATTTATGTATGAAAGATATTTCTGTCATTTCTTAGTAGAGATAAGATGAGCATTTCAATTTTATACTTTTATAAAGCCGTGAACCAAAACTCAAAATACGTCAGTTTTCTGTATAAGGTCCACTCTAAGGTTTTTATCTAATTGCATATGTGATCATAATTTTTTCGGTATGAAAATATATTTTGGACAGGAATTTTGTATTTTTTGTTCTAAGCTTTTAACAATGCCAAGAAGTAGTTCTACAGGTTCAATGATTCCCAGATGGTTACTTTTATCTCATTTGGTAGTATAACAGACAAGTGTTAGATTATATTTGGAAGAAGGTTTAGGAAAGGTAGATAGAAACAAATAAAAGGGGACGAACACAATATGTGTGTTTATTTGTGTTCATCACCTTTTATGTGTCTATACACCTTTCCTAAACCTTCCAAATATAATACAATTACACCAAAAAGCAAAAAGAGGTTTTCCTTATAGAAACAAGTGTTAGCGTGAAAGGAGCAGAATGGGAGAAATTAAAGGAGGAAGAGTGGTGGAAGGATAGAGAAAGATGGGGCATTTTACTAAAGTGACTCGGCTACAGGCTGGAAAAAGTTGATGATAATTTCACAAAGTTCAAAGACGCCACCCCATTCCCCTCACCTCTTCTAAACCCAATAAGTGTATGACATAGAAAGTAATTTTACAACCTTAACAATTAAGGCAAAAGTCCCATTCGTGGATATGTCAAGTGATGCAACAACAATATCTGAGTTTCATTGTCTTAGATAAAAATTTACAGTGTGTTGCTCTTCTTGTTATTAATATAATGCACTACAACATACTATTTATTTTTACTGTACAAATCAAAAAGTCTGAAATTTACAACCATTTGTTTTGTAATAAAGATTTTTATAACAACTACACAAAGTCCCGACAAGGAACATGTTAAAAAGACAGAATGTACTAGTAATTGTCATATTGATGAGCCAACAATGGACAGTTAATCTTGAACACTTATTGCAGTGAATTAAATCATATCAATTAATACATTCTGCACATTAATTCTGGTTCAAACTTGGTGTTACATTTTCACAATATTCATGTTGCCATAATTTACATGACAAGCTTGAATCATAATCTTTTCAATTGATTCTTGACATATATTCCGGAACCAGCGTTCATTGTAGAGTGTTTTCTTAATTTTCTTGGCAATAATTCTTTCTTTCTTTTCTTTACGCTTGTCTTCTCAATTCACTTTCTCTATTGGATCTTTCGTGCCTTTTTTTTTCTTCCAAAAACTTCTTTTTAATGATAATCATGCCACTGTTGTGATGTGGCGACAGCAGGTACTCAACTCCCTTCTTTGATTTTAAAGAAAATTGTGTTGGCATTTCCGGCCAAAAATGTATACTTTAAAATGGATTTAAAATATTGTTAATACTGTAACATAAACGTAATGTTGACCATTGTTGCATAAATATTTTAGAATTTCATGGAGGAGTTTTATTGTTAATTTCTTTTCTTGCCAATATTTATGTCGTCACATGTGTCGCTGGGATCTCACAAATTTTAAATTATCTACTTATCTACATTTTCAGTATCTATTTCTTTTGTACTTAGACCATATGATTTGCCAGTAACATCTTTATAATTCTCTCCTGTATTTTCTTCAAGATTTACCTCAGATTCATCTAAACAAATTTTTCATGGCCTGCTCCGCATAGTAGAGAACTGGAGTCTTTTTGTGTATGTAAAGTAAAAAATGGAAAATTTAAGCAAATATTTAAAATGATACTCAAATCTTTTTAATTTAAAATTTTAGATTGTTAATTCCCTTAATTACTTCAGATGTGTAGTAAATTTTAGCATACCTGTTATGGATAAGTAGAATGTAACATTAATTGACACAATTTTAACAATGCAGTTTATTTTTCATGTTTAAGGCTGAACCTACCTGTAAGTGCATGGCTCTAAATTAGAGATGGACCACTTGAATCTTTAAATCCAATGAATCCTGACAATTATTTGAGGATTCTCTGTTTTACTGGATTCGATGGTCGAATCTTTCACCTCATAAACAAAGTATAATATTTGAATTAAAAAATTACTTAGGTCTACTTAAAAAGCACAACTTAATCAAAAATATTTATTTTGTAGGACAAAGGAGATTAGCATGAATAAAATCATTATTAAAAAAAATTTAGGTGTGGAAAATCTTATGTGCCTAGTACCCTACCTTCCCATCTCTATGGGAAAATTGGACTCGACTTTTTCGTTTGGCACATGCTCACTTCTAAAACTTTCACCTCACGAACAATCTTGTAAATATTTTGATGAATACATTAAAACTCTTCAAAAACTGAAAATCAAAATTAGAATTACAAATGGACTCGAAATAAAGAAAACAAATTACGGCTTTTTTTTTTAACAGAAATAAGAACAAATTACACACGATACAAAGTCAGCCATCATTACACACAGTATAAAGTCAGCCACCATGACGTATATTATGTTTATTCGCCCGAGTGATTATTAAAATAACAGGGTGTCTACCATCCGGGAAAATCAGGGAAAACTAGAATTAGCCGGGAATTTGAAGTGATCAGGAAAAAACTGGAATAAGTCGGGAATTTGGTAAGTCACAATAAAAATCCGGGAAAATGATATTTTACTCAAAATATGAAATATGATAATCATTAAATCAGTAAATTATGTCATTTTTTGTTTGTAGATGTGTTATAGATTTTTAATCAATAGTAAACAATTTTAATATGAATTAAAAATATATTAAAATTTTAAAATTTATTATTATTCATTAAAAATGTTAATAGAAAAATGAGGGTGGAGAGGGGGGGGGGTGCGTTTTAGGAGGATGTGACATACTTTTTAGTCGGGGAATTTTAGGAAATGATCAGGGAAAAGGTCGGGGATTTCATTGGTCAAGTTGAGTAGACACCGTGAAATAAATATACTGTTTATTCTTACTACCCAACTGGTTTTAATTATCCACAACTATGCAAAGAACCCCATTTTATTGCATACAATCCTTAAGTTTGACATTTTGTTGGGTTTCATGAAAAATAAATAGTTTCAACAGTCGGACACCTATAAAGCTGTTTATGCCTACCAGCCTACGTATTGTGTATAGATTGTTTGTTTAAAATCGATTCAGGTAATCTGATTATTTAGTAAGTAAGCGCTCTCGAGTTTTAAGAATCAAATAACAACTTGTTAATTCATTATTTGTCTTTAAATTGATTTTAACTTAGTTTATAATTTTTTTAAATATGTTATTGAAGTAATTGTAAAAATATTCAAACGTAATCCTGCCTTAATAAAATGGGAATGAACATATTGTAGTCGAAAATATGTTGGTTTAAATATTATGTATTCTCAGAAATCGATATATTGCAAGAATCGAATATATTTTGTTTTCTACACGAATATAGATGATTGATATATAAGAAAATAATAATAAAACATATAGGCGTTATTATTGAGTTATGACAAAACAGTCTATTGGGCTAATGCGAGAAAGACACCTTCTTAGAGTATGTGACCACCAACACAATAAATTGCTATTTTTGAGGACTCTTAAGAAAAAGTTGTTCAGCACAATTTATTGCCCATCCAAACTACCCAAAGATTTACACTAATGGGAGAAATAAGGAGGTCAAGTGTCACTGTATGCCTGTAGGCATGTGTACAATTTCAACGGATTGTACTTTTCCATAAAACTATGATTTCACTCTTTCCCTTTTTAAAGTTTAAACATTCACACACATAAAGAAAATATTGTAATCGTGAACATTTACGGCCTCTACTTCTCGACTGGTTTTTGGTTGGTTTCGGACGTGTCAGACAGATGCTTCTTGCTGGTCGGGATGGTAAGGATAATTTTTCTGTTCGAGAATTTGATTGTATCTTGATTTTTTATCTCCTCACATTTAGTTCAACTTGGGCCGCCTGTACATTTTACAGCTGGGTGGGCACTACTTATCTCTATCAATTCTAGGAAAAGTTTGCTTGCGGCCTTGACTGATTACAGATCAGCCGGCCTCCCAATTGTTTAAACAAACCAGTAATGCTGCCAACCTGATGGCTGGAATTTACCAGTTTGTATAATGTTAGCAACACCATCTATTTTGAAAGCTCGGTCTAGGGGTAAAGTGTCAGACTTCTATGCTGGCGGCCGGGGTTCAATCCCCGGTTCCGGCATAAATTTATCTGATTACCAAACCCTTCCTCCACCTCTGACAAGACATCTTGTGAATGTGGGGAATGCCAGGTCTCAACTGTGGTTCGGATTCCACGTTAAACTGTAGATCCTCCATTTCATCTCACAATCACCCTACCATTACACATTAGCGTAAGTGCGAACGGGTAGTAAGACGCGGTGCTAATAATAATAATAATAATAATATTTTGAAAGCTGAAAGCTCTACACCACCAGGGAGGGTAGGCAAACCCTTAACTCAGCAAATGAACATTACTGCTCGAAAAATAAACAGAAAATTAACAAAGCCAATTCTTCATCGTGACTAATATCGCTTTCTTTATTTAAGTTAAATTCAACTATGAAGTGTTAACTGTAATATCTCATTTATTGACACAAGTGTCCATTACCGGTCACATTTAGAAAATGTCTTGTACCAGTAATGAACATGCACATAGTCTGTTCATGATAGGTGTTTACCTTGATAACCGTTCAGTAATCATATGTTTAGGTTTTGGGTTGCTCACACTTGTAAAAGATCACTGTTGTTATAAATGTTAAGTTTTCTCATACTATTTCATTACTTTTATCATTTTTTTTACCCATTCTGAAACAATATTTTAAACATAGTTAAAGTACTTATTTTCAGTTTTGGAATGTTATCTATGGTGTTTAATATATATTGCATACATTAGTACCTTTTAATACAGGCATTGTATTTACTTGGAAAAGAGAAAATACTTTTAATTTTTTACATGTATTTTTTATGTGTAATGAATATTTTATTATTATTTTATCATATTTTGAAATATATTCAACTGAATAAAATATTTCTGTCCAC
The DNA here is from genome assembly GCA_902151425.1 of Timema shepardi. Lineage (NCBI taxonomy): Eukaryota > Metazoa > Arthropoda > Insecta > Phasmatodea > Timematidae > Timema > Timema shepardi. The sequence continues at coordinate 48,653 of CABFVX010005322.1, forward strand.
TGCTTGGGTGCATTATTGTAAAGAACTCTTTTCCATCATGTTCAGTTTCCGTCATGTTCAATCACATGGTTTAAATTCGTCGGTTGACATTTTGAAGCTATTTTTGTTAGATAGTTAGATATTTTGTGGACTGCTGTGGATAGTAATTTTAAGTGGAATGAAATGATTAAAAAAAGTTGTGTGTCCGACCTCAAATAAATATATGAATAATATTGGCTATCACATTCTTATATTACCATCTGTTTTCATTACAGTCATCCAAAGTGATAGATGTCAGCTGTTGATGTAGGGATATATTAAGGGCTTGCATACAAAAGGCTCTAAGGGGTAGTAAATTGTGATGCAAAACTTGTAACATAAGTCTATTGTTTTTTGTTTATATACAATTACCAATACATGCCATTAATATGTTTTATTTTTATACCTTCTCTCACCATCTCGAGAATATTAGTCATTCACTGTTGAACTATAACATACAAAAGGGGAAATACTTTATTCTAATTCTCTAAATTTTACAACTATAGTAAATTTGATAATAAACTCTTAAGCATCTTACATTCCTTTAGAAAAATATGGTTCATTAAAAGAGGTTTTAAGATCTACTACCCGCCTCGGTGGCGTAGTTGGCTAACGCGCTTGTCGTCTTGAGCTCGACTGCTGAGGACAGGGAGATCGAGGTTCGAATCTCGGTCGGGTGAACTGGGGGGGGGTGTTCCTAAATGGTTTTCCACTCTCCCTCCACGCAAATGCGGGTTCACTTCCTCTATTTCAACCTTCCAAATTCCTAGTCCATTAGAGTAATTAGTACTTAAAGCATATAACCTGAACGGGTAGTAAGACGCGATTCTAAATATTATTATTATTATTTTAAGATCTACAGTTTAAATGATTTCACCTTTCAAAGTTACTCGAACATCAACTTTTTTGTGTACCATTCTTACACTCTTACCACCCACTCGAGCTACACACTCAATGCATCCATTTGGGATTCGAATCCTGACCTTTCCTTAGCCACCAGTTTATTCTATTACTTAACCAGTGATTAAGGTAAAATATAATCTGTTTAGTATGAATATATCTACTGAGCCAGCTGTGCTCTATTTTGTTTGTAGTTAATTATACTTATTAGCACTAGGTGTCAGCACCACATTGACCCTTCTTTCTTACTGGCTCTGGGCTCGCCTACACCAGCGCTTTTTTTTTTGTATAACGGTAAAAACAGTGTTCAAGCGTCTCTTAATCTCGAGGTACAAAGCCATGTAACACTCTAGTAGGAAAAATTATTTTATTAAGTGCTCAAGACTCAAGATTGGGGCGCCCCAAATATCATCTCATCACTCCAGGTACTCTGTCACCATTCGCAAAGGAGGGCTCATAGTAAATTAATTGTTTGTGTTATAATTAGAGATGGGACACTTGAATCTTCGAATCCACCGAATCCTGACAAGTATTCGAGATTCGAGGATTCGGTATTTTACTGGATTCGATGACCGAATCTTTCATCTCATAAACAAAGCATAATATTTTGAATTCAAAAACTACTTAGTTAGGCCTACTTTAAAAGTACAACTTAATCCGTAATATTTATTTTGTCGGAGAAAAGAGATAAACATGAATAAAATCTTCTTTTAAAAAAAACCTTTGGTTGTGGAAAATCTTGCGTGCCTAGTACCCTTCTCTACCCCTGGGAAACTTGGACTCGACCGTTTCAGCACATGCTCAAGTCTAAAAATTTTACCTCACGAACAATCTTGTAAATATTTTAATGACCACATTAAAACTCTTCAAAAACTGAAAATGAAAACGAGAATTACATATAAACTCGAAATAAGTAAAACAAATTATGGATTTTTTTAACAGAAATAAGAACAAATTACGCATGATACAAAGTCAGCCGCCATTACACACGATATAAATTTGACCGCCATGACTGTATATTATGTTTACTCGCCCGAGTGATGAAAAATAAAGATACTGTTAATTATTACTAACCAACGGGTTTTAATTATATACAACTATGCATATAAAATCGTATATCGATTGTTTGTTTAAAATCGATTCAGGTAATCAGATCACTTAGTAAGCGCTCTCGAGTTTTAAGAATCAAATAACGACTTGCTAATCCATTATTTGTTTTTAAATTGATTTTAACTTTATTATTTTTTAAATATGTTATTGAAGTGTAGAAATATTCAAACGTAGTCCTGCCTTATGAGATGAGAATGAATATATTGTAGTCGAAAATATGTTCGTGTTTTAAATCGAATATATTCTTAGAAATTGATATATTGCAAGAATCGAATATATTTGTTTTCTACGCGAAAATAGATAATTGATATCTAAACAAATAATAAAACATATTTAGGTATTATTGAGTTCACTATTTCCACTGTATGTTTAATTGTTAAGCATGTTGTTTTAGTCTTTAATAAAAATATCCATTCATATTTTTATTTTTGCTATCTTAATACTATAAAATATCCTTTAATGATGATTAAAGTTGATCAAATGATAACTAGGCCTAATATGTTTATTTCACGTTTTTTATAAACTTAACCTATTCTAACAACACTTTTAAATTAAAAATAACTAAAATTCACTCCAATTTTGATTGATTTGATTTTTAAACATTAATATTAGTCTAGATTGTTTAATTTGGCTGGAATTTATCCTGTATTTTGCGAGGGGTGGTTGGGGCTCATTAAAATTATAAGCATGATTGAAATAAATATTAATTCACAGTTTAGGCTTATACTGTGTAATGTAGGTCTATTTGTAAATCATTAAAGTTTATAATTATTTGCTAGGATTCGGATTCGAGATTCGAGAATAAAATGTAGATTCGAAAAATAGTGGATTCGACCCATCTCTAGTTATAATTAAAGCGTGTGCCAAATTCTCGCCTGTTAACACCGTACAGAACAATATCAGTTTATTTCCTACCTCACCCAAAACACTGTTGGTAGACGAACCAAAATATTATTGCTTTTGAAAAAATTGTATTGAAGATGGGCGTTGCTCTCTTTATGGTCTGAATTTTACTGCAACCACCATCCTTTGATTCTGAAGGGTCTTTTAAGTTGCTGCAAAATAAGTAAATTAAATTATTATTTCTTGGTTTATCATGATACACAAATATGATTCTTAAAAAAACTTAAATAATTCACTTTTGGGGAGGTGCCATTTTTTTAACCTGGTTTGTATACTATATTAAGATATATTATTAACTGTTGACAAACAATTGAAAAACAAAACTTAACACTTTCTTCTTAGGGTGGGGCATACTTCAGTTGAATGAGTTCATTGAGCACTACAAAAGCCTCTTTTGTTAAGTTTGTGATGACAGGGCTCATTGTTAAAGGGTGGTAACTTGTTCTCCACTTACCCCTCCTGATGGGCCCATAGCCTGGTCAGGCATTGGGCTGTATTGATACACAAAGATGAAAGAACAGCTATGAATTATGAGCTAAAAAAAATTGAATGCCAGAGTTTCTTCTTGCTTGCCATTCAGAAAATGAGTGAGAATTGAGAAATAGTGTCATTTGTTCCTCCTCCACAGTCCACCCTAGTAAACATTTAATCCCTCCATGAGTGAAGATAGCAAAAATGTTGTTTCTTTCGATACCGGAGGACCAAATGTTCTTTCCAGTCAACAAACTATTAGCATCAAAAACAACAACAACCAAAACGATAAAAGGTGGACTGTATAT
>CABFVX010005323.1:0-32110 GCA_902151425.1 Timema shepardi
TAATAATAATAATAATAATAATAATAATAATAATAATAACAGTACGATTATTTTTCTTAGGCACAAATAGCGGGTTTTGTGAAAGAATGGACCCAGATAATTAACTCACCTCTTGGCAATATGAAGCTAAGCCTATTTTACAGTAAAATAGTATATTTTAGCCCTGCCGGGAGTCGAAATTATATTGTCGGTATTCAAAGGAGCTGCTGGCTAGTCAAAGGTGCCAGACTTGGAAGATAATAAGCCTTTTGTTTTGTGCGCCACGTATTACTATCCACATGATCACCAGTCCGGGTGACGTAGGCTATTGTTAACACCATTAGCAGCAGAGTAGTGTGTCAGAGAGTGAAGGTGGTCCTCAGATACTGTGGTGACCGCGTGACATAGTTCCTTTACACGTTCCCATGATCAGACTACTAGAAATCACACCACCCCAAGCTTCTCGCAACCAGGTTCCATAGACAACTGTGGGTGTGTAAATAAGCTGCATAATTTGGGGGATCCTAGTTCAATTCCAGGTTGAAATGAAGGAGCTCACCACCCACGCAAAGACAAACTGTCACGCACGGGTCATTCCAGCCTTCATTGCCCGGGAGTGATACTGAGGATTCACACGGTCACAGAAATTAGAGATTAGAGCAAACCCACATCTAGATATCAGAGTGGACTGAGACTCTTCCAGCTTTGTCCACGCTGCTGGAGACCCAATAAAAATTCAAAACCAACAGACTCCATCAGTGAAACTAGACAACCAGTTGCATCGACAGTTTTGATTGCTTAGTGTCACGAGACAACATAAATGAGAGAACACACATCACGACAGAAGCTTAAAGAATTTGCGTATCCACTCTGAAATTTAGCAAGTTGATAATTAATTTAATAATGTAGTCATATTGGTTGATATTAAGTTTAGTGACATTTTATAGTAGACCATCTTTGTTTAAGCAGAAAACAAACACGGCAGGTCTTGCAAGTGCATATTACGAGTGCAAGTCCGACAAGTGGGTGCGATTGGTTGTAGACTTGGCAATACTGATTAATTTCAGTAAGAACTAGCTTTACATTGGCAAAACCGTAAATAGGTTATTTATTCAACATGGTTTCCATTCAAACTAAATTTCACTGAAACAAGACAGTTTCAGCTGGTATTTGACGAAATGGCTGTGCTGGAACTTGTGTTACCTAGTGAAATCGGGTTTTAACTAATTTCGGGCTCTTGTATCACAAATTGAATATTTTAAAAAGTCTAGGTTTGTTTTAAATATGGTAATGACGTGGTGTAGCAACCCTCCTTTTTTTATCGAGATCTGTCCGAATATAGCGTTAGCTTCGTACGCTTCAAAGTTTAAACCAATAAACATAACTAGGGCTAGGATGTTTATGACAGGAGAAACCAATACAATAAAGTAAACCTATAAGCATTCGATGTATTATCAGTGATTTCCTAACACTCTGGTACTGTTGTTGACACAAAGTTTTGATTTAAAATCACTAGTTAAGATATTGTCAAGAGCGTGCAGCTATCTTACAAATAATGCATTGAAATCTGCTCTAAGCACTTAAATTACCCTGATTGACTTGCTTGGCATTTAGCACGAGGCATTTTTCTTTTAAATATAATATGTTGAAAAAATACACCTGAGCACAGGAATAGAACTCAGTATATTTGGCTTAGCGCACCAATGATCAACCTCTGAGCTGTCGGGGTATGTCTTGTGTCACATCAACCATACTTTAAGGCGGATGGATTAGACACCCAAGTTAACTTGTGGTAGTCTTTTATGACGACGATTTGACAAGTTTTAGTTGTAAAAAGTTGCGTCCATACAATTATGTAAATTGTAAAGTATTTTTGTTAGGTTTCCAAATAATATGTGTAGATGTTTTATCCCTGTTTCCTCTGTACATGGAGTAGTATCGTTGGAAAAAATGCATAGGCTTGGTTTTGGAAAGTTATATATGACAGTAACCGACAATTTCAAAAGTTGTTAAAATTATTTTCAAAATTAAAGTCATGTGATCCGCAGATGACACTTTTGATACGTTGTATTTATACTAATAAAATAACACTAATAATATAATAAAAGTTGTATCAATGTTAACCGTAATAAAGGTTTCTACTTTTGCTTTAAAATTGATAGTGCCGTAATCGTGAGAATGTTGATCTTGAGATGATGATGGTGATGATGATGAATTTTGACATGTTATGTGCCTTCAACCCCCAAAAATGGGTCTTAAGAATCTGTTTGTCCCTGTGGCTTCAACAGAAACAGTGTGATGTATGTTGTTAAAACTATATTATATTTAGATGTTATAAGGTCATACGTCAGGCCATTTTATTTATTTTTAATTTAGTTCTAGAAATGAGGGTAGTTTACAGATGATTGATTTTTGAAAATTCGAAAGTTTTCAAAAACTACTTTAACGATTTTGTTTAAAGCCAATACTTGGCGAGCGTTTGACATGACAAATAGTAATGTATACTTGTTTTTGTGGGGGAAATTGTTTAAGGGTAGTTTACTGATTAATCATTTTTAGAAAATGGCTCTAGAGATTTGGTTAAAAATGGGTATGTGTGGAATGTTTCAAATTAACAAGTATTAATGTACGTTAAGAAAATAAGGGTAGTTTTTTGTTTACTAATAACTGATTTTAATTTTTTTTATTTAAGAATATTCTAAAGTTTTTGTTTGAAGCGGAATGTGGAAAGTATTTTACATGATAAACAAGAATTTATGTTCGTTTTTCTAATATAAATTATATATTTTTTAAATCAGTTAACAAGCAGTAAACTACCATTATATATTTATATGTATATGCATATATATATATACACACACACACACACACATGTATATATGGTAGTTTATTGCTGAGAGATTTTTGAAAGTTTGTAATTTTGCTCAAAATTTATGCTTGAAAATGTTTCTTATGAGTTTCAAATATTTGTTTTCTGCGGGAAACTTATTAAGGGTTAGTTTATTGGTAATATAATATTGGAAATTTAGTCAGCCCTCTAGTACCAATTATTAATAAAACTTCAATAAATATGGCGGTATTTTTAAATAGTAATGAAAATGTCATGGTCTGCAACAAGGTTTATTTCAACGACATTTTGGTAATCAAGAGAATAAAAATGTTCCCCTACCCCACTAAAATATATTTTTTAAACAATTCAATACCCGCTAGAACACTCATTTCCTTTTTAACTGAAAATAAGCATTGCGTGGTAGAGCCCACCCATTTTAAAAGCACGACAAACACATTTGGAGCGAACCTTGCATTAAATGAAGCAAAGTGAAAGTGTTTCGTCTATAACGATCTGATGATATCACCTTGGAGAGTCCTTGATGTTCGAAATTCTTGGGAATGGTTTCTTCGACATCAAGTGTTCCGGTCGAAAAGTGATCATTAGATTCTAAATATTGATATAAATACTCTTATGTAAAGATATAATCATGGTAAAGAGTTTTGGGGCTATGTTTTAATGGGTGACATGCTTTATTTCTACACACAGGTACATAATAAGTCCCCTTCATTATTTCCCTTCTATAGAGAATAAATTAAATAAACACGTTTTCAGTACTGATAGAAATAGCATGAGCCCATTTGGAGATCCATATTTTCAGATTTTTCTAATGTATGTACTAACGTAAACTTTCTAATCTCAGGGTTATACAACACAAATACCGACTAACTTTAAAACGGCCGTATCGATATTATTTTGAATAACACTTAATTCACACGTTCGCCGAAAATTTAGGACAGAATCTGCTTTGAGTAGCGCAGCAATTCCTATGCTAACAAAACTGTTTATTAACCCATAATACTTTGCAACGCAAGCTTATAACAACTGATTATCGATATGTTTCATATTATAGTGGTTAAACAGATATTTTCGATTATTATAACGATTGATGAGTTCCAACTATTGTGTTGTGTTACTAGACAAATCAACAGAGAAAGACCACACCACAAACTCTTCATTTAACGAGTTATGTCAAATAATTTCACGACATTAGATGCAGTTGTCTGCTTGTATCTCGCTTTGAAGGCGCATTCATGTATTTAATCGGTCGGTTTAGGTGAAAGTGCAATTAATGAGATGGTTAATTTTAAAATTTTATTGGATCTTTCATACAAATTTTATGGAGACACGCGGACAAAGTTGAACTTGTTTTTATTATTGTAGAGTAGCCAGCGCAATTTGCGTTGATTTATTGCGACTGGTTTGGAGCTCATTTGCGGCGAATGTGTGAATCAATAGTAGTCTTCTCATCCCATCTGATTTTACTTTGTGATAATAAATGAAATAATACAACAAACAAAAATACTGTTTAAATAAATGGTATGGAACTCCGCACGGACTTTCTCGTTCTATTGTTTGAAAATGGAGATATTTACTCAAAACTCGTAATATATGTGAAACTAAATAATGTACACTAGCAAACCCAAGCATAAATTGCACTATACTTATGTAAGACTTTTTTTTAGTCCCGGTTTTAAATTTTATAATTTTGATTTTAAAGAATTGATGTCCTCATTTGTATATTTGGGCCTATAAAAAAAGATCAATGTTGGGTCCACAAAGGTCAACACTTAGTATTAAAATTTCAACTTCCGGTTAAAATTTTCGATATCTTATTAGGTGTTTCAAATCTTCATGCCATCGCATTGCTATTAAATTCCTCATCTATAAATTTTGACCAGTAAAAAAAATTAATATTGACTATAGAGTCTAAAATGGATATAAATAATTGTTGTACAAACATTTATCATAAGAGGTTTAAGGAAAAACAACATACACTTTTAGAGACTAACTTATATTTAATTAATCCATGGCATTGGAGAATTATTACATTAAAACTTAAATAGGATTTCTTAACAACTAAACTTCACAAAATTGTATAAACATATTTGTCAATATCTCAGAAACTGTTAGATTTATAAAAGTATATTTCAAATAAAAGTTTTTTTTATTTTTAATAGTACTACAATTTTGCAATTATAAGTTATTTAGTATCTCAAATAGTTGGGGAGATAGGGAAGTTTCTGCTTCTGTAGTAAAGTACCCTAAAATTCATTTTCATGGTAAAATGAAAACAAGCAGTTTATTTATTTATAATCTTAACACCTAGATATGAATTTTAATCGAAATCGTTAGAGTCGATTTTGAGAAAATCGATTTTTTTCTCTTTTCGTCCTTTCTTAAACTACTTTTAATTTTAAGTTTAAACAGACACACAGACAGACGTCATTGCAAAGACCACTTTTTAGGATTTGGGGGGTCTTGAGACGTCGACATCCATCAACATTTCAGGTTAGATTTTCTTTTGCGGTCGCAATGCTTTCACCTTGTTGTTCGAAAAGTTTATATATATATATATATATATATATAGCTTGAAAGTTAGTGGTTTTATAAAAATATGCTTTTTATAAAATATATGTAGTATAAAAAGACCTACATATTTGTAGCGATAAGTAATTTCATATCTCAAATAGTTTAGGAGATATTATAAAAAATATAATTTAAGCATCAGACCAGAGCCCTTAAAAGTCATGTTGCCGAAATATTGAGAAAAGCCATTTTGTTTGGAATACTTATAAATGTTTGGAAATGAAATTTAATTAAAATCGTTAAGAGCCGATTTTGATAAAATCAACCTTTTATCTTTTTGCCCTTCAGTAAGCTACCCTTAATTTTAGGGTTGGATATCCCAATTCCAAAAAACCCTCGGGGCAACCCTATGAGAACCCTAGATACTAAGTTTTAGCCCAATCGGTAAAATAGTGTAGGCTCTAGTTGGAGGTACAGACAAACAGACGGAATATAAAAAAATACGTTTTTTGATTCGGGGCAGGGGTGGGACCTGGGGGGTGGGGGGTCATGAAACTCCACTCTTAAAAAATAAACATTACATTTGCTTGGAAATCATACTTACCTTGATGATGAAGGATTTATAAAGTCATGAGTAAGTTTCGTAATAATATTGACATTGTCTAACAAAAACAAAATTTTGAAATAAACAGATCCTGTTTAAATATAAGGACAAATAATAAAAAAATGTATTATAGGCTTGAAAAGGTATATATATAAAAAAAAATGTGGAGAACAAGGTAGACAACTTATGAGTAAATGATTAGATTAATTAACAATGTAAATATAGGTGACCTGGTGGTCTAAGGGTAAAGTGTCGTCGGGCTTCTGTGCTGGGGTCCGGGGTTCAATCCTCGGTCCCGAAACAGATTTATCTGATTGCCAAATCCTTCCTTCACCTTTGACAAGACGTGTATTAATCACAACTTGTGAATGTGGGGAATGCCAGTCCTCCACCATGGTTCGGATTCCATTTCACGTTAAACTGTTAAGTCATCCATTTCATCTCCCAATCACCCTACCATTACACATTAGCGTAAGTGCGTATAATCCGAACGGGTTGTAAGACTCGGTGCTAATATTAATAATAATAATAATGTAAATAAAACTAACATGAAAAACATCAACAAGAAGATAAAATGAAGGTCCAAATCAACTAAGAGAGCACGATGATTTAGTCATCTATCTTTTGTCTTACTTGTTAGTTATCTTTTTATTGAGAAGCACCATTGTTATGTCAAACAAAAGGAGCCTGATTTAGCCAGGATATTACTATCATGTTTATTAAGTCCAAGTAAAACCAGAGGGAGATGGTATATCGGGAAATTCAGTGTTCCAGAAACCTGTGTTTATAGGGGCTAGCGTTTGTAGAAGGGAGCCTTAGGTTAACATCAATAAAGCGTAATTATTCAACAAATCAATACATTCTTCTAGGAATTGTTATTTAACCTGAATGCGAGAGAGAATCACTAACATTAATAAAGCAATATAGACCACAACAAATAAAATAAAAAGTACATCGAGACATGGTGAGAACTTCAGTCCGACAACTTTCTAAAGATTATTTCTGACATTTCAAACAGAAAGTTAACTTCTTCCAGACCGACGTGTATCAAACCTAAGAATAAATAAAGAGGGGGGAAAAGTGGCAATACTACCAGCGACAAACTATACCACAATATTATTATTAGCATATCTGACAGTAAAAAAGTTGTTAGATCTATTTTCGCGTATTCATACGTCAAGTCATGTGATACACAACTGGCACTTTTTATAGATACTATCAATAGCTATAAAGTAAAAATAATAATATAGAACAATTTATCAATGTTGACCACAAAAATTATGTTTGCACTTTCTAAAAGGTGTAAGAAAATCAAGGTCTAAGAGTAAAGGATTAGGAAGGTTATCAATGACAGATTATCTAACCTACTGGTACAGGGTTAGGGAGACTAATAGTGCCAGTGCTGGCTAACAGTGAAAAACTATCTTACGGGTACCTACATATTTAGAAGGTACTGGCTAACAACGACCAAGTGTCAAATCTAATTAAACGGGAAGAGTAGGATAAACCTATTTAAGAAAATTATATAATACATCTCTTGAGAAAAGAATGAAGAACTACAACGAAGAATAAAGATAAAACTTGAAGTTCAGCTAATTTAGATCAAATCCCATTATTGTTTGTTAAGAATCTAACCACTCACACAAAGCCTACCAGTCTCTAGTAATTAGTAAATAAATACATCGAAGATGTGTCGTATAGTCCAACCCCGACAACGTCAACCTTTTAGGCAAATCTGAACAGTACTAAATCGATTAATATAATTTATTCAACGCACATCCCTTTACAACATGCATTTAAAACATGTGGCCCGATTCATGATTCTGTGCGGCCCGCTGACCTTTTGCTGAACCAACATACAGTGTGGCCCAATTTGTATTTTTATAAACGTTGTAGAAATACAACATTTGAGGTTGTGACTTTGGAAATTGGTCATTATTTGGTGAAATATAGCAAGTGATGTTGGTGTATCAAATTTTACTCACTACTAACCAAAGATTGATCCCCAAAAATAGTTAAATTTGCGCACCAAATATGTGCAATATAATTATGCCAGCACACAAGTGTGTTTCTGTTAGTGAAAATAAACATACACCCAAGCGATCACATTTATCGATACGCATTTGCCATCTATTTTGAACGTGAATTCAACAAGTCTTGAAATTTTATGGAATCTTAGTTTTATTTTTGTTATAAGAATTTTAACATTTTATTTTTTTTCATTTAAGATGGTGAAAGTATTGGACTATTTTTTAATGCGGCTCCCTAATTATTTTCAATGTTCAATATAGCCCTTATAGTCAAACGCGCGCCATGGAGTCTACTAAACTTGACCAATGAAATCCCCGACCTTTTCCCTGATTTCCCCTGATCATTTCCTGAAATTCCCGACTAAAAAAGTATGTCACATCCTTCTAACTCACCGCCCCCCTCCCACCACACTCATTTTTCTATTAATCTTTATTTAATAATAATAATAATAATAATAATAATTTTTAAAATTTGAATTAAAATTGTTTACTAGGAATTAAAAATCTATTACACAGCTACAAACAAAAAACTGACATAATTTACTGATTATTGTATTTCATATTTTGAGTAAAATATCCTTTTCCCGGATTTTTGTTGTGATTTACCAAATTCCCGAATTATTCCCGTTTTTTCCCGATCACTTCAAATTCCCGGCTAATTCCTGTTTTCCCTGATTTTCCCGGATGGTAGACACCCTGGCGCGCGTGTGTTTGAGTGTTTGTGGGAAACTATTTTGGAAAAACAGCTTTAGTACACCCAGCCGGAATTCAAACCCCGATCTCCCAGTGACCACCAAACCTGACTAGATGAGCCTGACATTTAATCCACATGCCCATCTTTGTGGATGGATAGGTGTTGTGGTTGTCCGATACTAACACCAGCAACAATGGCATGCAATGTTTGTTTTTTGTAGCTCTGTTCTCAGGAGTATTACCGTAATACCAATCAAAATGGGAACATTAATAAGTAATAAACATGAATAAAATTTAAAGTTAGCCATCGGCATGCTGAGAGTAATTTTTCAGAATGAAAGAGAGTTGGAAGTCAAGGAAAAAGTCTACAATGGTTTAATAGACTGGCAAAAGGTGTTCGATAGAGTGAAATAGAAGAAACTGATGGAAATATTCAATAAAATTGGCATTAATTGGAGACAGAGAAGGCTGATTGTAAATTTGTACCTTGGACAGCGAGTGAAGGCGAGACTGAATGATGGAGAGACCAACAGCGTGAAGATTGGAAGAAGAGCGAGACAGGGGTGTTGTCTAACTCAAGTACCTGGGAAGTCTGCTGACAAAGGATGCCTACTGCACCAAGGAAATTAGGTCAAGGATCACCATGGCCAAGAAAGATTCCAACAAGAGGTTACTGCTAACCAGCAAGGTGAGTTTGGAACTAAAGAATAAACTGATGAAATGTCAAATTTAGAGTATCGCGCTGCATGGTGCAGAAACTTAGACTCTTTGGAAGATGCAAAAGAAATACTTGGAGAGCTTTAAAATGTGGTGCTGGAGAAGACTTGAGGTCAGGTGGACAAAGTAACAACTGAAGAAGTCCTAAGAGGAGTGAGTGAGAAGAGAACCACTTTGGATGTGATTCTTCAGTGCAAAGCAAAATGGATTGGACACATTCTTAGGAGGAACTGTCTTCTGCACGCCATGGATGAATAAGTTGAGGAAAAGGGGAGCTTATAAAGAAGGATGATTCAAATATTGTCTGACTTGAAGGAATGAATAAAATTCTGAGAGAAGAACAAGGCAGAGAAAAGGGTGTAAATTGGTAGTCTAAGCTCACTAATAAAAGGAATGGACCTGTCGTTAGACAGAACACATAATAATAATGTGTTTTTGTTTTTAACTAGTAGGAAAAGAACACTTATCTCATAAATGAAAATCGACTACAATGGTTGGATTTTAAAACAAGTGTGTAATAAATAGTGGAATCGTGGTAAGAAGGCCGGTAGCTGACAGTATCTCAAACACCTTTAATTTATTCATACGTCAAGTAATGCAATCTGCAACTGTCACTTTTGACAGTCTATAAGGTATCTTGGAAGTCCTTAGGTGGCCAGTTCAAACACAGTAAAAATAAACCTCAGAAATAGCACCTAGGATCTCCTGATTCTACTGTACTGTGGACATTGTCGAAACTCGAAGTGCTATTTTAAAACCTAAGGCCTCATTAAAAAAGATACTTATGTAATTTTAAAAATAATAATGAGTTAGCTAAAAATTATGATAGTATAAGTAAAGAGTTAAGTGAATGCTACGATTCAATCTACCATACTTTTTCACTTAATTCTTTATTTTGGGACATTTAACCATAATGAACAAAATCGTTAAAAATATTCTCAAAAATCAATAATCAAGCTACCTTTGATTATAGTGGTAGAATTAAACTCATGATTTAACCTTGAGGTTACATCTAAATATAATATAAACTATTATATAATTTTAATTAATTAATTATAAATATAACTTTTAACAAAATTCATCAAATTATTTCGGATGTAACCAAAAGTAAAGACAGAAATAATTATAAAACAAACTTTTTCCCTTTGCGGTACACACAATTTTAATATGCATCATAATCTATAATCAGTAAATGAGTTCATAATATATATATATATATATATATTAGTTTTAGTATTACAAGATGGCTGGAAGTGGATGGTGGACATATTATTAGCTTCTTCATCGAGTTTATAGCCCCACAGATGATGGCGTCAATGGTTTGGGAATCACCAAAAGGGAAGTAATATTATTAAAGAACTAATCTTACCCGCGAACATTATTAAAGATTATCTTTGCTCTAGAGACCTATTGTTTCAACGTGTTACGGAATCATCTAACAGGGAAATTAAATTTTCAAAACAAGTTTCTATTGTTAAGTGTCGTGCCTTCATTTCCTCAACATGCCCCCCTAAATTACTCTTGTATCAATACCAAAATAGGCTGAAGGCGCAATTGGTGAACAAATGACTACAAGCACGAACAGTGTCACCGAAGTTGATGACCTCGCTAAGTAAATAGCGTGGTTACGGTCCACAAATTACAATTTGTAAGTCGGCGGAATGCACTAACGGCCTTAAAAAGATCGAAAGACAGTCAAAATGTCTAAACCAGTAAAGTAAGCACACTTTCCAAAGAGTTGTTATACCAGCAAGCACGCTTTTCAAAAAGTTGGTATATTATTTAATTATTGGCATTTATTAGATAAATAGATTAATGTGGTTTGTAATTACTGTTCTACATATGTACTTTCAAGAGATCAGTGTTAATGTATTGTTAGTTGTTAGCTAGCGTGCTAGTTTTTGAATCTAAAATAAACAGATTATATTCCTGTCCTGTTGCAATGGAAGGTCATTAGGTGTTGTAATATGTTATGTATGGTTTATTTCCACCACTGTTAATCTACTCTTCCGAGTATTTTTTTCCTATTCTAAGACCCGCCCCCACCACCCAGCCTTGGATATATATGTACAATCAGCGTTTATACTCCAATATGGCGGCGAGTTGAAAAGCTGATTTGAGGTGGAACATCGGAGCTTATGTTTGATTTTAACAGCCGGCGCGAAATAAGGTAGAAAGCGCAGAAAAAATATGGTGCACATTAAACTGCTGTTTAGCTAGGTAATTAGAGGTTAGGTTTGAGTTGAGCGCGGTTCAAGGTGCAAATTAAACAATTGTATATGTTGCTAGAAAACAAAAGTTTGGGGGGAGGGGGCAAACTCAGCCATTTTATTTATTAATAGAAAAAGATAAGATCAAGCGAGAACTAGAACATTAAAAACAAGAAGTTTCAGGAAAAATTAGACTATTTTATTTTTCATAGAAAAAAATCAAATTTCATCAAGATGCTATTTTACATGCAATCAAAGAACTGATAAAAAGCCGTTGGGCTAAAAATAACACTTATAGTCAACATGATTTTCACTTCCAGCAATATTTTGAGTGTTTTTAGTCCAGTTGTGAGTTAAGATCCCAAAAATTACTTTAAAAATTTCACATAAAGTTATAATATTTGTGTGTACGTGTATCTTACTGCGATTTAGTGTATAAAATATGGTTTGAATAAATTAGGATTCAGATTTTTAAACACAAAAAACATTACGTCATATATTCAAAGTGTATTATTTTAAATTCAAGCCTTTTATTTATAATTAATCACCTATTTTAAAATGATAATAGTTTTCCCCCGCTAATGTGTTCCTTTTTTATTTAATTTCCAAAACATACAATACCCTGTCCTTGAAAATATGGCCCCGCAAGAGTTTTAACTACTATAATTATGTTAACTTTGTGAATACTAAATTTGGTCAGAATCGAATTAAACATTAATTTTTCCGACATTTTCTAACCCTTTTGAAAATATCAGTTTATAATTAATTTTCAAAGTGTTGGTGTATGAGAACCGAGATATCAAAGAGCCCAGATCAGTAGGTCCATGGCGCAGATGGAAATTCAAAGTTCTAATCGATCAACTCGCGGTAACTTAAACTGTACCTCGACAGGGCCGGGTACAGCGGCTCGAGTGATTCAGGTGATCACCGGGGTGGGGGTAACTGTGCCGGCGCGGGCATTGTACACCGGTACTTTGCTGTTAACTGCGCATGCGCAAGTTATCGAGCAGCCTGGTCACCAAGGGACAGCCGCTTGAACCTAGGACATAATATCGTGACGGTGGAGAGGGCAGGTGTCAATCGTTAAAGTAATTTTGTTAAGAATATGAGGGATTATTGGGTTATTTAAAAAAAAAAGTACAACCAAACAGATCCATTCTATGAGCTAATATAATCTACTTAGTAAGAAATTTCGAAGCGTCTTCAATTACTTGTACAGTAGCCCCATGGCTTCTTTGGTGCTGACTGACAGCTTTGAAAAGTGGCCAGACCAAATTACGTATCCCTACGCCGAAACATATGGTCTGCAAAAACATGTGTTTAGCAGCTGTCACTTCTGACAGTCAAAGTTTAGGTATATACCTAAATGTTGACTGTCAGAAGTCAGTTGTGAGCTGTCAGTCAGCACCAAAGAAGCCATGGGGCTACTGTAGGTCTACTATATAGCATTGACACAAAAAAAAGTTAATTGTATATCGAACAATATGCCAATTACAAAATACAGCCGTTTTACCGTTAGAAATAAACCTTTAAGAAGATAAACAAAATGAATGTAGCTTTGTTTTAGTTTGTATTATAAAGAGGCTGCCTACAGGAACGCTAAGAAGCATTTCAGTCGTTCAAGAAATCCTGCGTTATTTAAGAAGTGATTTTTTAAAATTTCAAAATAAGGTTCACTCCAAAACGGAGATAAAAAGTAGGTGACCTCCCATCTCCTGAACTCCCATCTCGTGCACACAAATATTTAGGCGTTATTATTAAGTAAATAATCTCTTACGATTTTGAATCGCTAGCGACATTTCAACTAGCGACTTTTCCAGATTTGTTGACGTGAGAACAACCTTCATAACGCATACTTTCAAATTAACTAACTAATTAGTTAGGATGGGTTAGGTTAGGTTAGACTAGACGTGGATTTGTTTAAAGGAGGAGAAGAAGGTTTTAAGATGACAAATTGACCTGGACCTGCCCTAATGCACGAGAGATGAACGCTACACTCTAAAAGAGGGGGAGAGTGGAAAAGTCGCGAGCGATTTCTTGTTCACTACACGAGATAGGGGAAAACAAGTGCACGAGATGTGACAAATTCAGGTAGAAATTTCCTAGTATACGAGATATCCATGAACCAAAAGGTGTCACCATGAAATTAACAACATAACATTTTAAATTTAGTAAGAATGAAAAACATTTTTAAATAGGTGAAATTAGCTTATTCTCAACAATATTTTAACGTGAAATGAAACAGTATTAAATTGTTAGAAGCATAGATATAGCCTCCCTCAAACAAATAAAACCAATTTTAACAGGGTCGCAATAGAATAATCTGAAATAGTTGAGGATTGTTTAAGTGGTTTTGAAGCTTCAGAACCGCCATTCCTATAAGAAATACTGCAATGTGAGAATATTTCCCTTCAAGTAGGCGGCATCCTTAATACTAAAGCGTTTGTTTATTAACGTGCTCTACGTCTCATTAAACGCAGATTTAACCTAATGAGGAGGAATTAGCTCATAGTTTTCGTGAAGGCATAGTGCTTTTAGGAAAGACCACTCGCAGTACACCAGGTCACGATTTTAATCTCGAACTCCCCCGTCACCAGACCAATAAGACTAGACCGACGTCTTTGTCTGCGTAACCACCAGTGCGGGTATCATGGATATTTACGGGGATGACGAATAAGAATAAATGTACCGACATTATCATAGAGACGAACTGTGAAAAACAGTGACAATTCTACAATATGGGAAACCATCTTCAGTAGATTCGGTCGAGAATCGACTTCAACCTCTCCGTCACAAGTAATCCTAACTATTAAGATGTTGACGTCTTAGAACGTGTGATCACAAGTACGGGTTTGTATAGCAATCAACCTTTACAATAGTTTACTTCATTTGCCTTAAATCTGCCTAAAAATACACCATATGTCTAAAAGAACTTCATGGCTTGCTGTATGACTACATAAAAGTAGAGTGAATACTGTCTTTCTGAACTGTCTAGTAAGGTTATTTCCATTGCTATCCTGCTATAAAATTTAATGGTTTTGCTGTTCTCACTTAGATAAGAGCCGCCAGCCATTTTAAAAGAAAGCAAACGGAAGTTTCAAACATCAAAGCGAGTCTTACTGTGAACACAATGGGGTGTAAAGTGGTTGAATTACTTTTCAAGTCAACCAATATTAAATTGTTAAGAGTAAAAGATAATTACTTTCAATGGTTCACTTGCTATTTATTCACAATAGCTATGCGTTTTATGTTGGCAATAAATCATCTCGTGGTCGCGCACGCGGACTTGAATCTAAAGTTTACTTTTCAGACATTCTTACCTCACATTTAGTTTTTGATTGTTCATACTACATATTTTACTTTCCCGTGCACAATACGTATAAAAAAACTTTATATATTCAAGGGGATGTCCATTTTATGTTACCTTGATATAAAAAACATTGTTTTAGGCATTCCATCCTTGTGAACATTGTATCTGTGCTCTTACCCTAAGGGGAATAGTGCCTTCGATTAATTTAGTAGAAACTAACGTTCTTTGAATAATGGCAGATCTGTTTTCCCCTCATCGAAGGAATACGTAGATAATGATGTCGGTTTCGTCTTGTAAAATTGACCGGTGACGGGGAAGTAGTGTTCGAATCCCACCCGGATAAGCAGATAAATATTTTTCCTAAATTGAATTCTACCTTCCTCATCCCTATGGTGTATAATTGTGGAGCGCAATAACGGGTATAAGCAGTTTAAAAGTGGTAAAATCACATCATTCATAAATAAATACTGTTCTTTTTATAGTCCGATTTGATTTAATCTCAATTTGTAGAACATAATGTTATAATTTAGAATCAATTTAATTTTTTAAACCAAATTCTACTCTTTAATTTTATTAGTACGTCCAAATTGCAAGTATAGATTTGAAATGTCTATTTCATGAAATTTGTTTCGACTGTACCGATTGTATAAGACAACACCAACTAGCAGAACATAATATGCCAGGCCGAGAAGGAGGGTCAGATAATCCCAACTAATTACACACCTAGGTACAGGGGACTCCAGTTTTCTTACCTCGTCGTTGTTGCTGAAATGGGCAGAGACATTGCTATTTGCTATCTTTACCTAGATAAACCCACCCCTTCTCCTCACATGTGCTAAATTCCTTGCCAAGATGTTATAGATTCCAAAAATCTTAGTAATTTTTATTATTGAATGACCTTAAGGGGAAACTCCAACCTAAAGTATATTTGCACCACCAAAGAGAGTAAGTCATTTTAGCGAATTATAAATCTGCGCGCATGTGCCATATGGGGCCATTTTGATTATTATTTATTTGTGTGATCAATTCTACTGATGAAGAGAGACAAGAGGACGGCCATGATAGGTTGTGTAACACCTCGCGTTGTTTCCATTGCTCCTCACACGATAACGGTAAATGGAAGGCGGGAAACAATAAAGGGACTAGTGACAGTGACAAGGGAATCCTGATAACAGAGTGGAACGGGGACCGGCAACGCGCAGAATGGGGCAGTTTGTTCTTACAAGATTACATTGTTGTCAAGGATTAAAAGTGTGTTAGCTTGGATCATATTGTAGGTGATGAAATAATATTGTATCCCCATCGTTTTATTGATTGATATGAGAACACGAGAAATAGGAAATTTTGATAGCTTACTGGTCTCTGTCTTGGTCAAAATAGTTGATTTCTTGTGCATCATTGGACCAAAAAATGTTTGAGCTTAGGGAGTTGATACTGTGCCTTTTCTAAATATAGTTTAGTTAGAAAATCGTGTGTTTATACAATCATTTGGGCCAAAGAGTACACATAAATATCCCTGGTAGAAAAATGATATTTTTAAAAATGTACACTCGAATTTTAATCCACGAGTCCGTAGAATGATGAAGCAACTTTAATTTTATAAGAGCTTTAGTTTCGGGAAACCAGTCAATGGAGAAAAAAAAAAAGTACAATGAAATCAAAGCACCAATTGTAGCCCTCACAAGGGTGATTTACATGGTATAATCCTCTTAGGCGTAAGAGATTGTTCAAAGTGCTGTTGACAGGAAGGCTGAGGTTTGAATTTCAGTCTTCTGGCTGTACCAGAAAATGATTTGCCATACACGAGAGTTATGACTATGGTCTTATCATCTCCTTCGCTCATTAGTGAAGGTGCACTTTCTCAAAAGCTACCCTAATCATTCTTAACCTTTAAATTAAGCCGTTAATAACTTCGGTGCTAAAATTAATCCTTTTACACAGGCACCTGTGGACACGCGGACTAAATGTTAGTCTAATCTTGTCTTTTTTGCCGGTTTTGCATAAGGTGGGGGGGTTTGAGTACCATTCAGGTGTTCCTATTGGTGGTTTTTCCCAGATGGACAAGCGCTCGGCAACCCACCAAGGGGTCCTAGGTGCTAATATCCCCTCTTCATTTTAAACACCTAAAATATAAATATAGATCCCAGTGACTTAGTGAGATATAAACCTAACAGTTAAAAATTGCTGTGCAGTAATACATATCCCAAAAGGTAATTACATTAAAAAGTGTCTATAAGTCGTTTACGCGTTCCCGCCAAGTCGATAATTCCAACTGTAAGTTATAGCGCCTGCTGGATTGTTGTTTACCCATAATTCGCAATTAAGTTGCCTTATAGAGGATAATAAAACCCGCTCGTTCGTTACGTCATCAAGATTACTAAATGGCCATTACGTCATGGACGCTCGATGTGTGTGCATATTAAAGACTCCCAGATAACTGTTTTCAAATAACAGCACACATGAAAGTGAGCTCAGGGTTACTGCTGTAGACAAAATGATATGCACCTTGAAAACAGATTAGACGCTAAGGCGGCCGTCTCAGTCAGCGAGACACTATCAATCGCTGTCAGGCCACCAGGATTAAAATATATTGGTATATACCTTTTTAGAACTACTTCTCAATTCTGTATAAGCTTATACTCCCTCTCGCCCTTCACCCACAACCATATTTTGTCATGTCTAAAGATAAAGGAGAATGGTCGATGTTAATTCTCAAATAACTTTAAATTTTCTGTAGTGAGCCACTCAAATAAATGCCACGGTGCACCGAACAAATTTTCTCCCGCTTTTATCATAAAACATACATTTACTAAAAACTCGTAAGATTTGTGAAACGAAATAATAGGCATAGCCTATAAATGGTTGTGGAAATATTACACCAAATACCGTAAATGAAAAATAAATAGTACGGAACTCCTCACGTACTTTCTCACTCCATTGTTTAAAAGTGGCGATAATTACTCAAAACTCGTAATATGTAAAGTGAAATAATATACACTAGCACAGTGTTTCCCAAAAGGTGTTCCGCGGAACCAGGGTCAAAAAAGTTCCGAGTTCCATCCGAGAATTAACTAAAACGTTCGTAGAAAACATTGATAACATAACCGCGCCGCGCTGTCGCGCCACTGTAAGTATATAATTACAGTAGCCCCATGGCTTCTTTGGTGCTGACTGGCAGCTTTGAAAAGTTACCAGACCAAATTATGTATCCCTACGACGAACCATGTGATCAGCAAAAACATGTGTTTAGCAGCTGTCACTTCTGACAGTCAATATGTAGGTATATACATAAATGTTGAATGTTAGAAGTCAGCTGTGAGCTGTCAGTCAGCAACAAAGAAGCCATGGGGCTACTGTATAATATAAAACAGTGCGGGCGGAGTGGGGAGGCGGAGGCGCCATAGCGCATGCGCGGACGTTGCGGCCCCGCACCAGTCGAGTCAGTTACCGCGAAAAGACTGTACGTGTTTACGAAGTAAACGTTACGTATTTGGTGTAAAGAGAAGAGATTGGAGTGATAGTTATTCTGGAATTTTCGATGTCCGCAGGTAGATTTTTTATTATTCGTAGCAGAGCTGTAACGAACCCAACTCTTTACTTCTGTGAAATGAATAGTAGGTTTTAAAAATTATAGGCTGCTACAATAATGTTCCTTTTATATAGTTTTATTTTTAGTTCTAACTAATTATTAATTTAATCAAAGGGATTCTTATTTCTACCTAAATATGTAAAATGCAATTATACTAAAATTTTGACCCACTTGTGAGTATTTTTTCTATTTGTTATTTCAGTTTATGATAATGGATAAGTGGCTCAAAACGGGGCCTCGCGAGTGGCAAAAGTGTTGTTTCATGTTCACTAGCAGAGTCTACTGAAAATATTTCAGAAGAAGCTGTTGCTGGTTTTTCTGTAAGAAAGTTATATTTATTATTATCAAAGTCAATCTGTTAATACAGTCTGGCCAATAACTGGTTGGCTTACTCACCTTACACACATTAATTTCTTAATTTTTGTTTATTAATGTTTATTTTATTTAATGTCTTGGTTGTTTATTATTAATGGGTATTATTGATGTTGGTTATTATTGTTTGTTAATTTATTCCAGGGTACAGTAAATACGGAAGACCCTTGTCCTGAGCAAGGCCGACAAAGTACACCAACCAACAAAAGGGCTGAACCTCAGGAGAGAACTGCTTCAAAAAAGAGGAAATATGACGAATCCTACTTGTCCTTTGCATTTAATCCTGTAGGAATTGCTGAATATCCGGATGCACCATGCGTTATTTGCAACAAAATTCTGTTTTAATAGCTCTTTGGCACCTGCAAAGCTTAAACGACACCTTGAAACCAACCTCCCGCAAATGAAAGATAAAAGCTTAAGTTTTTTGAAAGACACAAAGAAGTAAATAAAACTGGTGTGGCTGCTTTACACATATATGTAAAAACAGATAATGAAAATGCGACAAAAGTATCATTCCTGCTAAGTTACAGAATTGCTCGTGCTGGAAAAGCACACATGATTGCAGAAAATTTAATAAAACCATGTATGACAGAAATCGTCAGCTGCGTACTTGGAGAAGACGCAGCGAAGAAAGTTGCAGCAGTCCAGTGTTCCAACAACATCATATCTGATCTAGTACATAAGATTTCAGACCATATTGAAGATGAATTAATTTGTAGATTGAAAGAGAGTGAGAAGTTTGCGATACAACTTGACGAAAGTACAGATGTCGCCAGGATATCAATACTGCTTGTTTTCGTGAGATATCCCTTCGGAGGATCTATTGAAGAAGATTTGTTACTCTGTGCACCTTTGAAGACCAACACAACTGGGGAAGAAATGTTTACACTCATTGATAGTTACATCAGTAAACACCATCATATTAATTGGAAAAAATGTATTGACGTGTGCAGCGATGGAGCTGCAGTTATGACCGACAAAATAAAAGGAAATGTAACAAGAATAAAGAATGTTGCACCTAAATGTAGTAGCAGTCACTGCGTTTTACTTCGCCATGCCCTTATCACAAAGAAAATGCCATCCTACTTAAATAAAGTTCTCGATCAAGCCGTACAAATTGCCAATTACGTTAAATCACGCCCACTCCAGTCGGGGCGTTTTAAAAAAGCGTGTGAAGATGTAGGAAGTCAGCAACAATCCCTTCTTCTACACACAGAAGTGAGACGGCTTTCGAGAGGAAAAGTTGTATACGGGTCATTTGAATTGCGCAACGAGCATAAGATATTCTTCGCCGAAAAACCCATTTCTGCATCCGTTAGTTCGCTTGTTGAACTATTGCACGATGAGCAATGGTTGATAAAATTGGCTATTTAGCCGATATATTCGATAAACTCAACGTAATCTGCAAGTCCTTACAGGAAAGAACCACAACCACGTTTACAGTAAGAGATCAAATATCTTCACTTAAAAACAAACTTGGCTTCTGGATCAAATGTGTTGAACAAAAAAGTTACGAAAGTTTCACTCTTTTAATTATCTTTCTGGAATAAAATGAGTTGCAAATAACCTCAGATGTAGAAAAAAAACATACATGAACATTTGATTAACCTTAAAAAAAATCTTTGAAAGAGTATTTCCCGGAGATGTTACAAGATATCGACTGGGTACAGAATACATTCGCAAATCATACCAAACCATCGATGCTAACTGTGTCAGAGTATGAGAATTTGATCGACATTAAGTGTTAATCCCTTCTAAAACAAAAATTCGAATCAGAAGATTCTAATTTGAATTACTTTTGGATTGGACTTAAAGATGAATATCCTGCAGTTGTTGAGAAGGCTATTATGGTTCTGCTTCCGTTTGTGACAAATTACCGATGCGAGACTGGTTTTTCAGCTTACGCTTACACCAAAAATAAGTACAGAAACAGACTGGATGCAGCTCCAGATCTTCGCGTGCAATTGTCAGACATTAAACATAATTTTAGTGCTATTGTAAGTAAATATGTGAAAAAATTTCATTCTTAACATTAAATAGTTATGGTTTTTTTGTACAATTAATGTTTTATAATACTTATTTTTAGTTTATAAATAGTCTTTATTTTCATATAAAACATGGAAATATTCAAACTATACTACAAGGTACAATCACTTTTGTTATTATCAAAATGGGGTTCCACCAAAAAAAGTATGATCAGTTAGGGTTCCGTGGCCAAAAAAAAATTGGGAACCTCTGCACTAGCAAACCAAAGAAAAAATTGCGGTATACTAACGTTAAACATTTGACTCCCGGATTTAAATTTCATGTTTTTCTTTTTAAAGAATTTAAGTCCTCACTAGGAGGCCTATATTTGGACACAAAGAAATATCTATAATGGGTCCACAAGGGTCAATACTTCGTATTAAAATTTCTAGTTCCGGTTAAAATTTTCTATATTTTACTAGGGGTTGCACATCTTATATCATTACATTTTTATTGAATTCCTCATTTGTAAATTCAGACCAATGAAATAGGTAAATATTTGACTTTTGAGTCTAAATTAATAGCTGTACAAACATTTCCCCTGAGAGGTTAGATAAAAAAAAGAACATACACTTTTTGAGAGACTTACTTATCTACTTACTCTATGAAATTAGATAATAATTGAGTTAAGACTTTAGTAGTATATTTGTACAACTAAAGCACACAACATTTTACTAATATATTTGCCTATAACTCCGAAACTATTGGTTTCATAAATATATATTTAAAATAAAAGTTGTTTATTTTTAATAGTACTACACTTTTTCAACGATACGTTATTTGGTATCTTCAATAGTTGTGGCGATAAGGACATTTCCTCTTTTTGTAAAGTAGCTACTCTAAAAGTGATTTATATAGGAAAATGAAAATTTCAGTTTTGTTGATAATTTTAATCAATGCCTAGATATGAATTTTAATCAAATCGTTAGAGCCGATTTTTTTCTCTTTTCGCTTTTTACTAAACTACTTTTAATTTTAGGGTTAAACAGACACACAGACAGATGGCATTGCAAAAACCACTTTTTAGAGTTCGGGGGGTCATGAAACGTCGACATCCATCTACATTTCGGGTTATATTTTTTTTACGGTCGCAATAATTTACCTTTAGTGTTCGAAAACTTTAATATATATATATATATATATGCGTATGGCTTGAAACTTATTGGTTTTATTAAAATATGTTTCGAATAAAATATCTGTAGATCTACATATTTGCATTGATAAGTAATTTCATATCTCAAATGATTTCAGAGATATGATTTAAAAAAATGAGAATTTACGCATCAAACCGGAGCCCTTGAAGTCATTTCATCGAAATATTGAAAGTAGCCATTTTGTTTGGAATATATATATATAAAGTTTTTGAAATTAAATTTAATCAAAATATTTGGAGCCGATGAGAAAATCGAATTTTTCTCTTTTCCTTTCAGTAAACTACCCTTAATTTTAGGGTTTATATATTCAATTCCAAAAAACCATCGGGGCAACCCTATGAAAACCCTAGATATCAAGTTTTAGCCCAATTTGTAAAATAGTTTAGGCTCTAGACAGAGGTACAGACAGACAGACAAACAGACGGGAACTCAAAAACAACTTTTTCAGATTCGGGGGGTCATGAAACGTCGGGATTCTTCAAAATCTCGAGTTCGATTTTTTTGACGATCACAATACTTTATCTACCTGTAAGATAGCGAGAAAAAAATATATATACACACTGTTACTTACTCTATGGCATTAGGAAGTAGGAACAGTGTTACAGAAAAAAAAAGAGAAAAGATAAACATATCTGTCCACCAAAGAGCATAACAATCAAATTCATTCTCCAAGGTCCTGAATTAAAAAAGTTTATTTCTTATAGTTCAGAAATTATTGGTTTTATAAAAATGTATTTCAAATAAAAGATTTTTATTTTTAATAGTAGTACAACTTTACACTGATGAGTTATTTCGTATCTCTAACAATTGCGGATAAATGATGAAAAAAAGAAAATTTCCCCTCAGTAAAGTACCCTGTCATTTTCGTAAGAAAATGAAAACTGCCATCTTGTTTATAATGATAAAAAGTGTCTAGATAAATAATGTAATCAAAATCGTTAGAGAGAATTGTGATAAAATCAATTTTTTCTCTTTTTGCCCTTCTGTGAATTACCCTTAAATTTAGGGTTAGATATCTAATTCCAAAAACCCTTCGGGGGGACCTTATTATAACCCCAAGTTTTATCTCGATCGGTAAAATAGTTTTTTTTTGTTTCAAGGGGTCATTAAACGTCGACATTCATCAATATTTTGATTTCGATTTATTTTGCAATCACAATACTTTCTCTCCAAGGTGTCAAGAGAAAGTAAAAATTACATTATTTTATAGAGGAAGGCTAGATCCAGAGCGCTTTTTTCATCAAGCCGTCTCATAGCTAAAGAAAAATGCTTAAAAAAGTAGTTGAAATTAGCTAATGTCATATTTTCACATATTTCTTTATAGTAATAAAACTCAAAAGTTATAGGTTGTTAAAGAAAAAGAGTCCTGTTGGAATCTTTAGACTTTATTTCAGCGTGAGACTTATTTTGAAACAACGCATTGTTGAAATAAATATTGCATTAGAGCTGCTTTGTTTACGCGGCTACTTAATTTAAGGTTATTCGACAATCAAGATTTTAATGAACAAATGTCACGTGTGTAGTTATTATAAGCTATAAATAGTGATTCGAATTTCAAATCATAGCTTATAAATTATACACTTGTTAAAATTATATAATAAAATGTTGATGGTCGAGTGATCTTACTTGAAGGAAAATATCCCAACAATGCTATATTTATTAGAGAAACCGCAGATCTGAAGTTTCAAAACCACTAAAACAATTCCGAACTATCTTAGAACGTTTTGTTGAGACCGTGTTAAGATAAAGCCTTAATTTGTTACTAAAAATTCACTTTAATTTCAGAAAATATTTCACATGAACTGTTGGCAAAAATTAGATAAGTTTTTTTTTCGCGATTGTTTTTTAAATGATAAAATTTAAAATGTTGATAATTTTCACCATGAAATTCTAACCCCTTCTTAAATTACGCGTAATTTCTGCAGGTCTGTAACATATTCCAGAGCTCTGGTAGGTCGCCCCCTTTGTTGTAATATATATTATTGGTTCGTGAGATAAGTTATTAAAGCCAAAGAGTTAACGTTATAATGTAAAAGGTTTGAAGGAGAGTAAAAATAAAGAACTGCGCCGGTAGTAATTGCTTGGCGAAAGGATACAAAATAAAACATTGGAGAAAAGAGCATCTTTAAAGTAGTCGGTTGAGCCATGCTCCAGAATATAATACTTCTTTAGGTGCACAGCGTCTCATTACCCATACAGGCTAAACGCATATTTACACCGAAGGGATGTGGATTTGGAAGGAAGAATGTGTGGGGAAATGTCCTCGAATTTGCGCAGAGGAATTAGTAGAAAGGTAATTGGATAAACCACACTCAGTAAACCAATGTATATTATGTACCTTCAAGAAGGTGGCGCCCTTAATGTTGATGAATATAACAGCTGGCATTGGAAGTTAAATCAAGATAACTCCACCACTCCCAAGGGCAGGGCGGGCGCACACGTGTGAGATCGGGTTTAGTAAAAAAGTGCAGTCCTGTTGGCTCACCATGAAGGAGTTGACTACTACGTCTGTATAGTCGGCTATTTATCTAACGGGCACTTTCTAAATACAGGTATATACCAATACACGCCGTACAAATTGTATATAGAATAGTATCAACTATCACTGAACATTCAAAATCATTGTTCAAATAGTTTTTTGTGAACTAATTTTAGAAACATGTATTGGATATGGATTCGAGCTCTCGACCTTTGACTTAATTCACCACTGCTACACCAGGCGAGCTAAACAAATAATAACATCGTTATCAATACTCAATACACACTTCTTACTCACAATGTATCTAGATTCTACAGGCAGATTGTATTAACCATGATTACAAAAATGCGTTGGTAGGATATTCAGTGGTTCTCTTAGCTATGAATAACCTGGGTAGTTTAGTGGGTAGAGCAATGGCGGAAGGTTGTAATCCTTAGCATGGATAAGTTTTCGATCATATCAAACAACAGAGAGACATCAACCCGAAACGGGGACAAAAGCGTTTCATCTAGTCTGGTTTGCCGAAAACAGAAAAATCAATGTTTGATTCCAGACGAGTGAACAGGAATGTTATTTTTATAAGTGGTTTCCCACTCTGCCTACACGAATACGCAGCTACGTTTCCTCTAAATTCTACCTCTCTCATCTATTAGCGTAAAATTCGTATAGTCTGGATGTATAGTAAGACGCGGTGCACGTACAAACAGATAATCTAAACAAAGCCCAAGACACCCGTTCTGTGAGCTACTAGAGACGATCTAGTTACTCTGTTGTTAAGTTATTAGGCTGCAAAGAAGGCAAGAGGTGGTCTATGTTCTGGAGAGGACAGCACAAACACAGATGGCGGCGTGTGAAGGTTCCCGTTACACGAGTGGTCTGGAAGGAAACCAGGTGAGCCGAGTGGGTCAGGATGTGGGCAACTAGAACAGCCCGCATCCTGTACGAGAGACACACTCCGCAGCCGCCGGGTGGCACTGACATAGTGCATTCTGACTGCACTAGCCTGCAGTGATGGGGTTCAGCACATGCCCTACACTAAGCTGACCATTTATCCCTATTTCCCCCCGCCCCCTCATATCCAAAATAAGATTTATGTCCCAGAATAAATTTAAAATGTATTTTAGGTACACTTTCTGAGGAGACTGATTATATCAGCAGTAGAGAATGTCTGTAAGCGAGAACAAAAGGGTCTACCATTTTTGCAGGGAAGGGTATTTTCACACATCTCCAGGGTTCTTTTACATGCCACAGTCGATATGGGACCGACACGGCTTTACTTCCCCTCCGAAGGAGGTTATGCTACGGAATTTCATCGCTCACATGAAAATCCGTCGATCTCGGCTGGGTTTGAAATCACGAACATCGGGTCCTGAAGAGAGTACCCCTTAGCCACCGAGGTAAATATATATATTTCATAGACCTAGTTTATTGACACACACATAAATAACTTACCTACCTTATTGTGTGTTATGTACCATTTAAATGGCAACAATATGACGACTAAAAGGTTTTTTCCTTACCAAACTTACAAAAATTAGGATTATGATAGGAAAACTGACCTTTCATGTCTATTGTTATAAAAATCAGTGTAGGCGTTACACCTTCTCCGGCTCCCAGCTGTAGCTTAAGCTGTCCTCTAAAATGCAAAAAAAAAAAAAAATGTAACTTTGCCCAATGATCAAGTGCACCTTTAATGAGAATTAGCTATACGTGTACTAGCGTGCCGTGACGGGTAATTATTTCTCCTACTAAAGCGCACTCATATTTTTATAAGACCTGTTCATATTAAATAGGATAAATGACTGTTAGGACGACCGTGTGTGTCTGTTCCCTATCAAATCTCAGGGAGAGTAGTCCATTGTCGACTGTTCCGTCGATCTGGCCCGAGAGTTGCCACGCATGTCACATACAGATCTGAAGGCGGCGATATTCGTAAAGAAGTCATCCAGGAGGAATACCAATATCTAGTCAAGCCAACAGTCAAACAAACTCTAAGCATGGGAGGCCAGCGTCCAGGATATCATGTTTCGATTCCAGGAATTGCCTATATCAAAATAATAGAAATTTTAGAAATAATTTATTGTCCGAAATTTATAAAGGGGCTTATATTTGCCCAAGACATACAAAATAACTTAACCAAACACAACAACAACCAACTAAAGCCTCTCATGAATTGATCATAATGTATAAGATACCAGGTTCGCAATGTACTGCATTGGTGGCGTTGGAAAAGCCAGATCCAGTGCACCCAGCCGGTGTTCGAACATTGACCTCTTCCATCATCGGGTATCCGGTCTACTTTGGTGTGACCACCGATGCGGGTGCCTTCGCCCAATGGGGGTTGGGACTTACAGTGCATTCGGCGAGGTGATAGGACTCGGTCAGACAGGGCATGTCAGTCACATTAATTGTCGACTTAAACGTGTTTGTTAAACTGTTGAATGTACAGTCAAATTTACATAGGAAGGGCCTTTTAGAAAACAGATTGCTTTTTGCTGTAAACAAGTTTATTATTATTAATCCCTTTAACTACCGATGTAGATCATAGGGCCGTAACAAAGCTTCGCTATTTCAGTTATTCTTTGTTGCAGTTTCTATGATGGGTTAATTTCAGCTGGAATGAATTTTCAACCCACCTATCCCATATGTCTAAGAGCGAGCCAACAACAATAACATTTTCGGACAAGAATTGGGCTGTAGTGTGGGAAAGCACTGGTGATTTTAGTGGATAGTTGTTTGTTATTAATTAAAATCTATCCATTTTATTCGCTACGCTATCGACTTATTAGTGTGTATGCTGTATATCTTCAATAGTTATAACTATCACCTTGCTTGACTGTAGGTGCAGGTGATTTGAGGACCCACGCCACTACAAAATGTTGGCCCACGCACCAGAGCAGTCCATTCATGCCTTTTCGACTCCCACAGATAGAGTAAGTCAATAAACTAGCGGCCGGGGCCTCGTGGCCCACGTCCAGAGCCTGCGAGCAACTAGTGGAACCTGTCCGAGAATGCAACTCATGCGCGAGGACGTGAGTGGGTTAGACTAGAAACTTATCACCGCTTAAGTCCGTTCTCAACTTTCTCGGGGCATTTCAAAACCGCTTGTTTTGGTTAAGTTACATGGCGCCAAGTCTCACTACAAATCATGGGCATATTTACAAATTTATGTCTTGGACAATCAATTGAGGGGAGCGAAAACACACTGAGTCCCCCATTTAAAAAAATGTGAATGAAGGATATTGGGCGGAGCGGGGGTTTAAAGTGTGTATAAAAGTTGGGATCCCACGGGGTCAAATGTACGACTCACGACCGCATCAGTCGTGTGTATACTCACCTAACTAGTGGAGACTACCGGTCAAGAATCCCTCGATCGTGCAATTCTACAGGCGGTGGTTGTCGTGGTAAGTCACCTGAGAATAGACCAAGTCCAGGTGCGTTCGTTGTGACAAAGTGGATGTTGACATGTCAATATCTTTCCCTTGACTGAGACAATATTGAGTGAGAACGGCCAGACACATGAACTGGTCCACAACTACGACTGGTCAAGAAACTCCGGAAAATACACGGTCGAACAATCGACCTCGTGAGAAATTAGCTTTAATCTAAATTGAGTGCATCCACATGAATAGTGGGAAACCGGCTAAAGCCATACTTGCGGCCTGGTAGCCGCGACAAAAGCGCTAATGCCGATGCCTGAAATGCATATTCTGATGCTTCCAGAAGGGAAGCACGGGAACAAATATGACTGACACGATACTATAGATAAAACCATTATTTTAACCGCCAATTAAAGTGGCGGCTTGTTTTGTGGGGGTGGTCATACTACGCGACTGTCTGGTGACAGTGAATTGCTTACAAAAGTGAGCTACAGTAGTCCCATGGCTTCTTTGGTGCTGACTGACAGCTCACAACTGACAGCTAAAAGCTTTGAAAAGTTACCAGACCAAATTATGTAACCCTACGTCGAACCATATGATCTGCAAAAACATGTGTTTAGCAGTTGTCACTTCTGACGGTCAACATTTAGGTATTGTACATAAATGTTGGCTGTCAGAAGTCAGCACCAAAGAAGCCATGGGGCTACTGTACTTTGGAAAACCCATTTAAATATCCTGGCTTGACATTCCGGCGTCTTGGAAGCAGGCAGCAAGTATGGTTGTGCATGCATCTCTCGGTAAATAGTTTTGGCGGGGTAGCTCGAGTAATAGCAATTTTCGGAAAGGCCCAGTGAATGAATGGCAGATAGAGATTACTATACACCAAGGAAACCAGCTCTAACGTTTTAAACTATTTCAGTAGTATTCATTATACCTGAAGTAAGGAGAACTATGAAATTATAATATGAAGAACGTACTTAAATTTTACATTAGTTTAAATTGATTGGTATAACTTCTTTGGTCAATTAAATGAAGATAAAAATAAGAAACATAACATGCAAGATGTTATACCAATCAGTTTAAGTAAATGTAACATCTAAGTACGTTCCTTATATTATAAGTTTTGAGCTATGCCAAGTCAATATTGTGAAACTTGGACTGTTATAACTAGACAATAAACTTAACTGTCAAAAAGTAAAAACGCTACAAAGCATGTATGACAGTTCAATTTCAAGATTAAGAAAATGGAAAAAAAAATGTTATGTTACTATTATTTAAGCGTTAGTACAATTTTTTCTGTCTTTTAAGAAAGGTCTACGTTATCCTATTGTGTGTTTAGTGCACCGCGTCTAACTGCACCTCCACGCTAATTTAGAAGAAATGTGCCATAATGTGAGTGGAGTAAAAGTGGGAAGCCCGTTAGAAAAAAAACCTCATCCATACATTTGGCCGGAATTCCAAACCCGACTTCCCCCGTCACCAACAAACCAGACACCCACTTCGGTGGCCACATGGTTCAACGCGCTACTCTCGTTTTGAACTAGACTGCCGCAGAAGGGGAGATCGGGTTTCAATCCCAGCCGGGTGGACTAAAGTTTTTTTAATAAATGGTTTTCCACTCTCCTTCCACGAAAATGTGGGTGCATTGGCTCTCAATTAAACCTTCCTAACCCCTAAACCAATTAGTGTAATTAGTAGATAAGCGTATAACCCGAACGGGTAGTAAGACGCGGTACAAAATAAACAAACAAGGCAAGACTAATGCTTCTGCTTGCGTGCCCATCGGTACGAGTAAGAGCTCTTAAGCCCGTGAAGATATTATATGTGGATATAGAAAGTGTTTCATTTTTATTTGCAGTCTTGCCGTTTTAGTAAAATGATGTATTCGTCACGAAGGAAACTGACACACTGACTGACCTTGATGCTAAGAATGGTACTAGCCCCGCTAAAGGTAGGGGACATATGCCATTAGGTAAGACAATAAAAGCGTTAAGTTGCGTCGAAGGGCGCAATTTCCACGAACAAGTATAATTCAGTAGAAAGAAGGCTGATTGAAATAAACTTCCATGGTCAAGTAGCCTGACATTGAGCTACTCCAAGGAGGAAAACATTTACATGAAGATTCTCGTCACGGTACGGCCAAGGAAGTTACACCGCGAACTAGAAATGAATACAAACCTCCTTGGGACCAGAGAGGTAACGAGCAACGTTATTATATCAGACCGGTTCATTTATCTTCTGTAGAACGACATGTTGTTTAAGATAAGTATCTGGGCATCGCACAAGTCGACATTGTTTATAAGAGGTTAACTTTCAATGGAATAGAAGGGATGGGGACAACACGAAAGTAAAATATTTTCAGGTCAAACGCTACAAATAATTAAGACATATTTTGTTCCATTTAACGCGTGGTATGTGGTGATAAATTTTATTGTTTTGGAAGATTTCCTCTGATTTTGTCAAGGAAATTTTTTCCCACCTATTTCAATGGAACTTTTTCATTCGGGATATACCAAGCCCATTATTTAGTTTGATTTATCCTGAGGATGTTGACACCCTAAACATCAAATGAGTTATAAGAAAGCACTAACACCGATTCTAGTCCTCTTCTACTACTTGTCTATAAACTATACTTCATTCACGGTAGGAGTTTACCTCTGAAAGGTCTTTTTTCTTATCAATATCCTACTATATAATAGATTTCTGGTAGGGAAAAAAGTCCTTTCATAGGTAAACTCCTACCGTGAACGAACTTAGAACTTTGTTATTGAATATGTCGCTAACGTCGTGTACATTGTAGACCATATTTTCTAAATGAGAATCAAAGCATTTAAAAATATGGCTCCTTACCCTAGTATTCAATTATAAAAATAATTATGATTAAAAGATTATCAAAAAATGTTCATCCCTAGTAATACATAGCCTACTCGTATAATATTATAAGTATGGGTCCTACATTATCAAATAAACGTTAAAAATGGACTGCAATCATATTTAAGACATAAAAAGAATTTAGGAAGTATAAAATAGTTGTTTTAAAATAAAGTGATGGATTCAACCGATTTTCAGCCAACTTGGTATACAATGTTCCTTCAAAAATCACCCAATTCATGGTTTGTTGGGGAAACGATTTCCTAAGTTAGTATAATTTAAGATTACAAATAATTAGCAGCACTGAACATTTAAAAAAATAGGTTTAATCTAATCAGTCAGAGGTTGGCGAGCTCAACATATTATTTTTTTAACTGGTAGTGCGGGTATTCCTTTTAATTTCAGCCACTCCACAGCTTTCATTGATAAGCAATATTAAAAAACAGGATAAGAAGGGTGAAATTGAAATATATACTCTAGTATTTATCAAGAAACGGAATGGAGAACTATGACGTAAAAAAGTTCCTTTCAGTGCATCCAACCGGGTTACATACCCGACCCTACTCTCGCTGGCAGCCTTGCACAATGCAATTCTAACGCCTAGGGGTCAGTTTCATCGATTATGTACGCCTCAAGTGTGGCGCTACACTAAATGCATGACACCTACCCAAATGAAAATGGCCCATTCCATTCTGGTCAAGGTAGGTGTAATCCTGTATTTAATATAGCACCGCACTTGAGGCGTACTCAATCTATGAATCTGGCCCTAATACAGAATAAATGTGAGCTCATGTTTTTAGGACCAGTTGGTCGGTACGTGTTGGAACTTGCTCTTGTGCTCCCCTTCAGGGTGCATCAGAGCATGCTATTGTGATGCTGATGCTAGGAAGAAAAAGTACACCCTAAAGACCTCCTTGCACGTATAGTTATGTGGTCCCGCAATTATGCACGCAATTTTCTCTTAAATCAGCCTGTATGTATGGCAATTAAGTGAAAAATGACAGTCTGGTCACGGGAATCAAATAGAGGCCTTTAGAACCACCCCCTCTCCAAAGTAATAAAATTGGTCTAGTACATAAGATCCACCCTTCTCCAACTTGGTGAAGAAATTCCCCCTGCCCTTCTCCAAAATCTGACGCCAAGATCAGAAGAACCTCCCTCTAAGAATGTGACCAGCCTGGTACAGAAGGTCCTTCCTATAAGATCTGAAACCAGCCTAGCAAAGAATACCTCCCCCCTTCTCCAGAAGTTGAGACTAGCCTGGCACAGAAAGCTTTCTTCTTTAAAATCTAATAATGGCCATCAATGTATGCTACCGGCCTAGTATAACCCCCCCCC
>CABFVX010005323.1:32119-52342 GCA_902151425.1 Timema shepardi
CCCTTTTCAAGATATACCAGCATGGTCATTCAATAAATGTTAGCAGTCTTGTACAGAAAACTCCTTTCTCTAAGATTTGAGACCAGCTTGGTTAGATTGGTCTGATATTTATAAGACCTCCCTCCTTCAAAATATAAAATCATAATGGCACAAGTCACACAGATAAATTACACCAAGGCCATTGTTTCAGGAGGAAACAGTGTTGTCAATTCTTTGTGACCAATTCAATCATCCAGCACAACAATGGGGAAAGGGTGTAAAGGTAATAAAGGAATAACCAGAACCTAGATCTCCGTGGCGAATTCCTCATGACCTTGCAAATGGTATATTATTGAACCGCGTGACGACATTGCAAAACTTCCGCCAAGAAAAGCCAAACGTTCAAGGTCCCAAATGAATTTGTAAGGAGACATAACTAAGTTCCTTCCGTTTATCGGCGTTCAGCATTTATTAGCGTGGTGTCCACAGTAGCTTAACACTGGTGGAACAATTAGTGTCTGGGACCTCATTTTGAGTGAGCTCCGAATTCTTTCCACATGAATCTCAAGGTTTTTATATTTAAAGATAGAATTCAGAGAAAATGTACCCCACATATGTCGTGGAGGGTGAGGTAGAACTAATTTGTAAACTCCGCACCAGTGCACCCATCAGGGGTTTGAACCCCGACTCTATACATCAGTGACAAACCAAATAGGATGAGACTGAGGTACTTGCCAGCTGAATTTTTTTCCCCCTTCTTATACATTTGTCCTGACATCTTATTTTACTATAAATCCGGTCTTTTTCTGCTCTGTTCATATTACAATATGCCTTCTATATAGTTTATCTAAAAATTGTACACATAAACTTTCTGAAATATAAACATATACTACTACTAAAACTACTTTTCCTTTTATTGATCATTACCAATTTACATCGACCTGTGCCTGTTACCAGCTCTGTTTACTATATACCAATACTATTATTTAATTTATGATAACTTATAACTATACTTGTCTCTCTTTCCCTATTGAAGTTATTTTGGCTATATTTTTACCCCTTTTGATATGCCTGCTTTGGACTTAAATCTAACTTAACCTAACTTATACCTAGTGCCGTCGTCTACACAATCAGTTTATATCTTTTCCTTGTAGGGAGCCCCATTTTCTTTTTCTTCTCTGGTCACTTCTTACCGTGGCCAGTCGACATCTCTGGAGTGATCGATAGCTCCAACCCAGCATCACGCTTGTTTCCAAGCGAGCAGGGCTCTTCGAGTAAGGAACAACTTCCGACGTCTCATTTGTATCCACTTACCTTCCTTCTCCCCTAGCCGGTATTCCAGCCGTCCCTGGTTCATCAGCGATATTCATCACTGGTATCCCTGAGACTCCTTTCCTCGGCTAGAGCTCTAGATGTATCCAGAATTCCTCAAAATCTAGTCCACCCTTCCTTTTATTACACTTTCTGTGGTGTGATTCACCAATTTGATAACGTCTGGTCTAAGTCTATTATTTCTTCTCCTTCTCCGTCTCCCTCATCTTCACTCGTCACTTCTTCCTCAGTTGTTTCATCCTTTCTGTTTTTGTCTTCTTTCTTTTAGTTCGTCCATATGTCTGTCCCTTTCTACTTTCGATACCCTGACCGTTATCTCATCGAAGTAGCTCCACCGGTCCACATCCCTCAATATATAGTATATAGCATTGGCCTGTATACGCATTAGTAGCTCTGCTCTTTCCCTTACCGTAAATATACAATCCAAGGTCACGTTTTCCGGTGTCGCCTCTCCACCGCAAAATCAAAGACTGGTTTCACTCAAGTTCATCCTCAAGAGGGACACTCGATATGCACCATGCCCTGTGATATAGTGGACTAGCCCTTGGGAAGGTTGAAGATGCTTCATTCTCAGTCTTTCTTGTACTTTTGTAAATAACCGGAATGTCCTTCTACCTGTGATACTCTCTTCCCAGTCTGCTTGCCACTCCGGCAGGAAGGTCTCTCATATATCATCCTTGATACTTAGACCGTTAGTTGTTAATTCTATTACTTTGCCTAACTTCCCTTTTCCAAACCAATATCCTCTTTCGTACCTCTAAGTCTAGGGGCCAGACACCTAAGGTTTCACACAACGCGTTTGTTGGTACAGTTTTGTAGGCCCCAGAAAGTTTCATGAGAATTTTCCTCTGAAGGCCTCTGAGTTTCCTTTTAGCTCTGTCACCTCTAAGTTGTGCCCACACTCCTGCTCCCTATCACATTATGGACACAAGCAACGCTTGATGGTATAGACTAATAAGTTTTAAGGGCAATAAATAAAGAACCGCCATTATAGGTCCGCCATTTTCTTCTTCTTTCAATTCTGACTTTGGATTCGTAATCAGCGACCTTGAAAACCCCTATGTACTAAATTTCATACAAATAAAATAAAGTTTTCGTATTTTGGGCCAGCTTTTCGGGATTTGGCCCCACTGTGGTCCGCTGGTGATCGTTGAGCCAATCAGCCCCAAAGGCTTGTCAGCCAAGTAACGGCGCTGGTTGTAGGCGCCAGTGTGAAGGCTACAGTCACAATATATAAAACTAAAAGCTAGACAATTTACCTGGTTCAAATGGAAGTGTGTTTCAAATTTAGTTAGTTTGTTTCCTTTCAATAGGTATGCCTAGTAAATTAATAATTTAGTTCTATTGACAGCCTGTTAAAAGTGCTTGGATAAAAAAAATCCCATGTGAAATTAAAACAAAACTTGTCTAAAGTGTCCACTATCTACGATATTGCCTTGAGTTTGAAGCCACTTTACGTCATGAGATCTGTGCACACACACGTACATACACACACATACCACCTTCAACGGGAATATAACCTGATTCTCCTGGACTTTTAATCATTGTTCGAACCAGCTGTGAACAGGTGGTTGTGTGGTTCCCGACTCGACCACAAGTCTCGCACTGTTCAGTTCTCACAACACAAAGTGTGTGTGTGTGTGTGTGTGTGTATATATATATATATATATATATATATATATATATATAGAGAGAGAGAGAGAGAGAGAGAGGGGGAGGGGAATGTACATGTCGATCTTTTTTTAAAATTATTATTATTATTATTTTACAAGTGTCTGACTATCAGCACGGGTTATTTGCAAAGTAGAAAGGAGGAAGAGTGAATTTAGAAGAAATATACCTGTATTTGAATGGATAGTACCAAACTAATGAGGAAAAAGTAACTTCCTACCCTGCTTGGAACCCAGGATTCCAACACACAGAACATCACCCAAGAACCAAACCAAACGAGGTAGACGCCTTAGCCCGCGTGCACACTTAAACGTGCATGAGGATATTTGAGAGGGATAATGAGAGGGTAATTTAAATAAGGTGAGATAAAGAATATATATACGTTTTTTGATATGTGTATATACTTTTTTCTCACTTTATTAAATATATAATATATATTATACTTTGTTATATAGAAATATATATAGATGGGGTTGGGGGTCGAATCCGAAGCTTAAATTTTCTTTCAAATTTCGAATCTTTAAAAATGTAAACAGTACAATTTTAGTTAAAGTGAAAATATTTCGAATTAAATTTTTTTTAAGTTAATATAAAGCTTGCTACCACTTACATATGCCATTTTGTTTGTAATATCTATAGTGTCATAAACAATTAATAAAACACTTTTATGTGAATTGATTATATTAATACAATTGTCTTTTTTTGTGATTTTGTTATTCTAGCAACTACGCAGTAAATATAATTCCTTTAATAACTTACTTAAAATTGTTATATTGAGTCAATAGGTCCACAGTTGTATTCGAAATTCTTTTTTCGAGATTCTTGCGAATCTAGAATCTCTCGAATACTGTAGGATTCCATCTCTTATTCATATTATATGTAATATATATTAAAATATAGACTTTTTTTAAAATCTCTCCTCAAACACACACTTTTTTATGAGTGTGTGAATTGATTTTCAAAAGTATTTTTGACAACATCAATATATCATATCATCAACATCATCTAACTCATGATTGGGAGTATGAATAGGCTTAGAAATCAATCTATTGTATTTTATTCCTCTAATTTCATCTACTAACAACCTTTTATCATCTGAGTCTGCTTTAAAATATTTTTTAATCCAAACTATTGCATCAGTTATTTTAATTTTATCTGTTATTTTAATACTTACTGTTAAGTCTATAACTATACAAATTTATATTAACACTTTACCATTAATATTAATTTTATCAGCCTTAATAGCAAAGAAAGGTATTGCTCCCCTTCATTTCTGATTTCCGGGGGTGATAGAAGGGCTAACTTGAATGAACTGTTTAATTTTAATAACCTGACAAAAAATTGCACCTTTACTATACTCTGTAATTTATATCTGTAATATACTCTCTTTGTTAATACCCTGTAAAGAAAGGATCAGGTGTCTGGCAGACATGACATCACCTTCTATCAATATGAGATGGGCGTGGCACTTCTCTATTTTCATCTCTTAGCACTCACAGGCTCGGTAGTATTACTTCCACTCACTTCAACTCAGAAGGGAGTTTACTCGTGTACACTGCTTCTCAAGATAGACGCACACCGGTGGTCACGAAGATAATGGTGTCAGTCTTGTCTTGCCTGATTCGAAAGTGACAGGGTAGGTCTGGATTCGAATCCCAACTAGTTTTTCTGAGGTATTTTCTCCAAATGGTTTGCCAGCCTCTTTCCACGCAAATGCAGGTACTCTCCATAAAAAATTATATCTACCTCATCCACACTCTATTATTTTAACTATACGGATAGCCCGAAAGGGTAGTAAAACGTGAAGCACTTAAAAATTTGAACGGATTGTCAGAGATAGAAAGATCGAGGTTAGAATCTCGGTCGAGTGCACGAGAGCTAGATTTCTAGATGCAATCTATCACTCACTGGTGTGTTTCCTTTTATTTCTAGCACGCCTTTCTACCTTTTATACACTTATGTACTAATTACATTGATGAGATGGGGATGAGGAAGGTTGAATTTAAAAGAAGTGGGCCCACATTTGCGTGGAGGGAGAGTGAAAAATCGTTTAAGGAAATCAACCCTGAGACCCAACAGGAATTAGAACCCCAATCTCCTTGTCATTGGCAATTTAGCCAGTAATTAGAGTGACGCCTTACTCCAGTATTTACCAAACTTTTTTGAACGCAAACCTAAATATAATATTTTCCTGGCCTGGCGACCAAAACATGCAGTTTCATTTACCTATTATTTTCATATAAGTGTTTATTAAATTAATTTAAAACAAAAACTTAATTATTTCTAGAAGTTTATAATCCAACCAAATATAAAGCACCATTTTTAATTAAAAATGTGACTTTGTTACACTCTTTGGAAGTGCCTAAAAATACTATTTCAATGGCTACTATAATGATGTTTCATTCTTGGGGTGATTTATATTAAGTTTTTATTATGTATTGATGAATATTATCAACTAAATTAAATCTATTTCAATAAAATTTTAACCTTCCGAATAGAAAATTACATATGTTCTCGTATAAAATATTTTAAGTGAAAAAAACTGTGTTTTTCATTGACAACCGAAATAAAGCGTATTTTGAAGGAGAACGCTTTGAGTCTTGAGTGACATGCAAACCATTCTGAGGATTTTAATCGTCACAAGACATGAAAATCCTTGTTCATAAATGTAAGCTATATTGCCAGAAAAGGGAAGACAAAATTCATGATAGTAGACAAAAATAAAAATGTAATGAAGGCTTATATGGGAATAGGCTGAACAAGATAAGAACAAGAGAGGGGATTGTGCTATACGGGTAGTGTGATTGACACAGAAAATAGATGCCTTACCGAGGTCCATAAACAGATAAAGATGGCAAAGCAAGACTTTCGAAATAGGAGCAGTAACCTATTATTAAATATACACATCAGTTGAGACTAAAACCTCTGTTTGGGGTGTGCTGCTGACTTATGGATGCGAAACCTGGACCTTGGGGAAACCGTAGAAAACAAGACTTGAAGCTGTAATGTTATTTATTATTTTTCACGCTGCTATTTTAGTACTGTCACGGTTTGCTGTTTGTTTGAGAAACACTTTTGTAATATTATTATTCACGGTGCGGGTACCAGCTTATTGTTCTTGTTCACTATTCATGAGTTTTGATGTTATACCGATTAGAATGATGTGATTTATTGTCAGGTTATAGTTGAAATTACTTATGTTAATTTAATTAATTGTTTATTCAGCGCCATTGCTGTATTGAATAGGGTGAACATGCTACCCGCTGCTATTTCTTCTTTGGGAACTGGGATGATTAAAATGTGATTGGATCAAGATTGAGTCAATCTTGTGACTGACGGTCCTGAGACCGATTTGATTTTTTTTACTCTCGACGAATGCAGGTCCTAACTGTTCGGTGACTATCACGCGAGTGTCCTCATCTTCGTTTTCCAACAGGGTTGTTTACGAAGACTTTGCTTCTAGAATGTTCGAATAATGGGATGCAATCATCCGTCGTCTTCCCCCCTTTGTCCTTGTTTGGGTGGCCGATAGAGAGAGAGACAGATGGATGTTGCATTACGTGGATAATTACTGCGAATAATAATGTAAATTAAATAAATTGGTAATATTAATACGTTCGATTAGATCTGACTATCTCTATTAATTGGTCAAAAGAGATGTGTGAAATACAATCGTTACAAAGCCGCAGAAATGTGGTTTTGGAGAAGATTTACAAGAACAAGCCGTACAGACAGGAAGAGTAGTGATGGTGAACACATTATAAAACAAATAATTGAGAAAAGGAGATTACTGAAAACGTTAGGAAAGAGGAAAACGAAGCTCCTTGGTCACATATTGATACATGACAACTTTATCCTAATCATTTTTGAAGGCAGAATGTTAAAGAGTAAGAGTTGAGGGTAGGACCAAGGATGTCCTACTTATAAAACACGATCAATGAGATGGGATGCATTCCATATTATATTCTCTAGTGCTAAGAAGAGGATCGCACAGTACAGATATACATGTTGTCAGAGATAAGACCTGGCCTTTAAAAAATGATGATGAATGGGAGAGTGGGTCACTTTTGTTTAGAAAAAACCACCTCAATACACCCATCCGGGATTCGAGCCCCAGTCTTCCCTTCCTCGGCAAACCAAATGAGCTAAACATTTAGTCCACTTACCCACCGATGCAAGTCCACGTCTTACCAATAATCCTGGATACCTACATATTCCTAAGGATGTAGGGATGAGGAAGGCAGCATTTATGAGGAAGTGTACCGGCATTTACGTGAGTAAAGTTTAAGATAAACCACATTAGTAGACCCAGCCGGGATTCTACACCGACATTCTCTTCACTGACAACCTAGACTATACTAGATTGACGCCTTACTGTTTTTTAGTAAACTTTTGATTCTTTGATAAGCAACTTTTCCTGTTTAATAAAATCCAATATATTCAAAACCCAAGCGTGCAGAGAGTTTGCGGAGGGCTTGCAGTGGTTCTTTCTCAAGTTCCGTGCACGTCCTGCAATGTGATAGGATGACGACCCGTTAGCGCGGGCTGTTGCGGGACATGGCAACAGTTGCAAAGTGCATCAATGTTCTGGCAAGATTAGCCTCGGGGGGAGGGGGGCAATTAGCTCGGAACAAACGGTTGAGTTGTAACTAGTCTTCACGGAAGGTTTGACAAGACTACGGCATGACGTGGTTGCATTGGTTGGTGTGTGTGTGTGTGTGTGTGTGTGTGTATGTATATATATATATATATGTATGATGGGCTTTTAATCTAATGTATGATTATATCAATGCACAACTTACAGACTAGTCTAATACTATCACAGACAAAGCATCCAGACCCCCCCTCCCCCCAACCAAAACTAGTCAGTTAAAATTTTTAGTCCAAGCCGGGAATCGAACCCATTTCTATGGCACAGAATCCAGACGCATGGTAAAGGAGACAAAGTTTAGCAGACAGTGGGCAGTAGGAAAATGAATTACTTAAGTATTCGTGGACCGTACCGATGAGCACAAGGTTCGAATGTCGGCATGATGTACAGAGAGTGAATTCTTCTAAATTAGATTTTACTTCCCCTGCACGCAAATGTGGGCGCATTTCCTCTTGAATTGCCCTTCATCACCCCTACTCCATAAGTGTAAATATGTGGATAGCCCAGACGGGTAGTAAAACACGAGGCATGAAAATATAATTAAAAAACACCCTGAAGCTTTAGAAAGACTAGCGCTAAGTGTAGCGGACCTGGGTCCAGTAACAATATTTTTTGGTTTATAACGCAAGTGAATTCCTCCTTTATGAAATCTTAATATAATGACCCGTACACACGGGCAATGTCTTCGTATATAAATCCGTATTGAATTCAGTACAAGTCAACTTGAACCGCGTTTGCAATCAAATATAGGTAGTATTATCAAAACAAGCAACTATATCATAAAAACTTGTAAGTAGTTTGAAAGTAGCTCATTTAATCGTTATCAGTGATGTTTAAGTAAAATAAAGGCATGCACATAAAAGAGCGGTTGAAAGTAGTCTTACACTAAGTAAAAATTTCCCTGTCTTTAAAAAAAAAAGTAAAAAGAAATATATTTGTCGAGAAAAGAGATTTGAGGAAAGTGGTTTATAGAAAAGTAACAGAAGTAGCCATTCATTGCATGGTTACCCCTGGTAATGCTTTTCTTTGCTTCAAACAGACAAGAAAAATATAATTTTATTTATTTCAACTCAGTTTTTAATTGATTTAAAACAATCAAATCCTAATTTTAAAATTTCAGTTTCGAGGTGCACATGTTCGTGCACACAGGCTACTAACATTTAAATTTCAGCCCTCTGCCTGCGATATATATCACGCAACGATCATGAGTCATGAAAGACAAACTCTTCATTTTATTAAGATTATATATATATATATATATACACACACATAAAAAAAACAATGTTCCATAACACACACTACACTTTTAATTTGTAAATCTACAAACAATTTTTCAAAAGAAATGTTACTGTCATTGGTAACATAGCTGATCCCTAAACCAAGACATCTGCAATGGTGGTCTGACGCATCACTCTCGCAATAGACCGGACTGCCGGTGACGGAGAGGTCAGAGCTCGAATGTCGGTCGGGTGTACTGGGGGTAGTTTT
The DNA here is from genome assembly GCA_902151425.1 of Timema shepardi. Taxonomy (NCBI): domain Eukaryota; kingdom Metazoa; phylum Arthropoda; class Insecta; order Phasmatodea; family Timematidae; genus Timema; species Timema shepardi. Next base: position 41,241 of record CABFVX010005323.1, read on the forward strand.
TCCTCGATGGTTTTACACTACGCAAATGTGGGTACATTTCCTCTAAACGTATATCTACCTCATTCCTGCTCCTTTAGTGTAATTAATGTGTGTGTTTAGCCTAAAAGCGTTCTAAGGCACGGTAAAAAAAATACATAAAAACAATGACCATATGAATTTACACAGTTTATTTCCTAGTATCTACTTTGCTGTTTGTCTTTGTGTGATAGTTGCCAACATAGTTTCAGTTAAAACTTATCTACTGAATTAAGTACGAAAACACTCGTGTGTATAGGGCATAATATTTGACCGTGAATGGTGAGTGTCTCACCTAAAGCTCGAATGCAGTCGAAAACAGCCAAAGATGGACGACGTGTTCGGCGTCTCTTCAGGGCGTATCCCAGCTAAAACTGACCTGTGATGATTAATTTTAGTTTTCAGTAGCTACAGGATAGTCGTTACTTACAATCGGCGGAGCAGAACTCCAGCCTGTCAAAAGAAGTGAACTATTGCTCCAAAGATTTCGCAAAACCTGATCACAGAGTAGTATTTTGCCAAAGGCGGTGGGTTTGTACATAACATTATTTTAAATACTTGCTGGAGTAACATTATAGGTCCAACCGGTTGTTACTACCAAGACAGACCCAAGGCAGAGCTAAGAGAGATGGGTGTCACCATCTAAAGAACATCACATTCAACCACAACAAGAAACACTGAGCTATTTTGCTAACGCATGTATTGCCTGTTAAGATTATTGAAGACGAATCCTTACTTAACTATGAAACAAACACAATAACCAGAGTCACATTTTTTAATCCACCCCTTGGATTAAAAGAGCAAAAAACAAGTCAACACATACATTTTCGGTCTTTCCGTGAGCCTAACCCGGAACAAGGAACTCACTATATTTGCTAGTAGTGCGTTTAAGCACAAAAAGCCAAGATATTCGGTATTAAAAGGGTAACCAAGAAGAAATACACCCACATTTGTTTGAAGAAAGCCTGGAAAACCATATTGCGGAAAAATGATACTTATTGTAGTCCGAACCTCAACCTTTCAATTCAATACCAAAAATCCAGCTCACGCTGAGCCATCTCAGCCAGCCCCGGGACTCTTGGATCAGAAGACAGGCAGATAGACAAAGCTAAGGTGTCTGATAGCAGCAACAACAAAAAAAGACTCACGTAGCCGTTGTTAGCATTTGAAGGCCACAGCACTGGTAACAAAACAAATGAGCACGATTATTATGAATGATGTGAGGTGCCATTCACGAGCAGAATACGAGAGCGGAGGTCAGGTCGGCCAACTGGTGGCACGAGGTGTGAGAACGCAGCCACTAGGCCGTGTTGGATTTAATAATAATAATCATTGAGCTACACACAAGCATCATTAGAGCGGTAAAATACACTAATATTTAACCTCAGATGTGGATATGATCACTGAAACTTTTGTTTGAAGCCTGGAGGGGTCTGAAATGGTGTCTTAATGTGATACGAAAGTAGGTGAGACACAATACAAGTGATTCAATGCCTATTTTTAGTTTAGTCCCAAACAAGTTTTCTCTAAGTATTATCAGGCAAGTTAGTTATTTCTAAGTGTGAAATGTGATCTAAGGCATGTTAGTTTACTCTTAAGTACGGTGCCAGGGAGGTCAGATTTGTATATGTGTAGTCCAAGACCAGTTAATTCGCTCTCTTAGTGTAGTCCTAAGCAGGTTATTTCGAAAAGTGGTTCCAAATGCTAGTTCTAAGTGTGATCCCAAGCGCTAATATCCCGGCTCTCAACGCCGGTAGAGCGTAGCGGGTGAAAGGGCGCGAGAACGACGAGGAGGTATCTCAAGGTGTTCCAGAACCGCAGCTGACCTTGAATTCTATTGCTCACAGAATGACAAGTGCATTATCTTACTCCACATTTCAACTGGAAGGTTAGTTTCACCACGTGGGTCCAGACATCAGCATTCGGAAATACAATTCAGGACATTTGATTGAGCTACCCACGATAATCAAGTGTCCACGACAGTGCAGCAATCAAACTTTGGCCCATGGTTAGTCAGACTCCAAAACATACATCGTGATTGTTTATACAGTGGCAGCGCCACAGCACGATAAGGGAATGTTAACGTTTAACACAAGAATTGATAACAGTTTAATCTGACGCCTTTAAGCCGGTGTGTCCAACGATGCGGGTAAGGCCTAGTCTATATAGAAAAATATTTGTAGTTGTTTTCGGGCAGATGACAGCGTGAATTTGTATTTTGTCAATTATAGAAAACCGACAAACATTTGCTCCCAATCAGCCCAGCGTGGACGGCCGTGGCGGGTGGAAATAAACATGTTCTGATCATCAATCTGAGACGGAATTCTTGCTTTTTTTCAATTCCTATGTGTCTCTGGCTATGGCCACGGGGTAAATTAAAAAACAACACCATTGGCCTTGATAGCGGATTTGCAAAGCAGGCCATACTTATAGGACGTGTAGTGCATCAATTTTAAGAGAAAAAACAATAAAGTCAAAGAATATGAACGTATTAAAAAAGTTTACGGTGATTGTCCATCGGAAGTTGAGAAAAAGATTCAGAGATAATGATGATTAGAAAATAATCAGTTGTGTTGTGAGCACAGAAAACTCGAGGACTGTAAACGCAGTGGATTTCACCAAAGAAGATTAAGTATAGTCTGTTGGGTATTCAATTTCATTGTTCCCCATGCAGCAATACGAATTGAGGGGAAGCCGAAAGCCCTATGACGTAGATAATGAAGCAACATATTTTAAAAGTGTGGGGACTATTCAGGACATTCAAATGCAGAGAAAATTTGTTTGCGTTTCGCGAAAACACAAAGGCAGTTGCCCAGAGTTTTTATTGGTGGGCATTTGTTTCGGAGCTAAAAACATTGCGGGCAGTACTTGTTCAGTGTGGACGACGAACCTTTAGTGATTAATTCCAAGCAACGACGACGCAGCCTAATATGTGATCTGTCAGAGAAACTATTTTGATACGACTTTCTTGCTGGGAAGTGATAGGTAATAGGCCTCGGGCCGCTAATTACATACTAAACGCTCAATACGGAGTCACCGCCACCAAACGAAGTCAAGGGGCCGATCTCCGGCTCACTTACTTTTAGAGAAAGAACTAAATAATAGAGTAGGCCTCCTCGGCTCCGGTAACATTACAATGATCTTACCTACCAAACAATCGGCCGCGTAAGTAGATTTTAGAAAGTTATTACGGCAGCGTTCGCTAGTCCCCCAATTACAGGAACTTTGAAGGAAAACCTGGAGGGTGTTGTATGGGGTTTCCCAAAAACGTTCTTTAGAATCAAGAAAATGTATTAATAATCACAATTAGTGTCTGTTAACACAAGCTGTAGTCCTAGTCTAACAGCTCAAAAAATATGCAATCCCCAAAATTGGTAAAATACTATAATAATACTATAGTATTATTAAGTATAATAATTGGTCCAATCTAACTAACCAAAACAATCAACTTTAATAAGTTCAATAAAAGATGTTATTATTTTCATCACACCCGCTTCGGTGGCGTAGTTGGCTAACGCGCTTGTCGTGTTTAGCTCGACTGCTGAGGACGGGGAGATCGAGGTTCGAATCTCGGTCGGGTGAACTGGGAGTGGTTTTTCCTAAATGGTTTTCCACTCTTCCTCCACGCAAATGCGGGTTCACTTCCTCTAATTCAACCTTCCCAATTCCTAATCCATTAGAGTAATTAGTACTTGAAGAGTATAACCCGAACGGGTAGTAAGACGCGGTGCTAAATAAATATTATTTTCATGATTTTATTTTTATTTATTTTAAGTTTATTGAGAACGGACTTTCAGACATTAAGTGCTTATGTATGACGGGTTACTGTGTCAGTTTGTAAGTAATGTGGTAATACAATAAAAGTGATCCCCCCCTTGTTCTAGTGGTCAATGCCCATGGCTACTGATATAGAGGTCCCAGGTTCAATTCCTGGCAGTACCATAGGTATTTTTCCCGAAAGGGGAACTGCTCCTATTGTCACCATGGTCTGGTTAATTATAGTTAGGCCTATGTTAGCTTTAAAATGTCCATTGGCTCCACACCTTCATAATCACTATCATCACGTAATTTAATTGCGGGTACGACGTGTAGACAACCTCCGAGGTATATACCCTGGACAACGCTCTGTTCCGACAAAAGTGTGCATTCACGGCGACCGAACTAGATACTGCATCTCTCATGGTCAAATGTGCCATACAAAAATAAAGAATATGTTTAAAAAATGGACTTTTATCTGTATGTTTTTTATAAAAGCAATTTTTATGTAATTAGATAATAATAATAATATTTAGCACCGCGTCTTACTACCCGTTCGGTTTATACGCTTTAAGTACTAATTACGCAAATGGATTGGGAATTGGGAAAGTTGAATTAGAGGAAGTGAACCCGCATTTGCGTGGAGGGAGGATGGAAAACCATTTAGGAAAAACCACCCCCAGTTCACCCGACCGAGATTCGAACCTCGATCTCCCCGTCCTCGGCGGTCAAGCTCAACACGACTCGCACGTTAGCCAACTACGCCACCGAGGCGGGTTATGTAATTAGATTATTTTAGAAAAATACGATAAAGGCTCAAACGGGTGCATGTGGCTGTGAATGAGTAATATATGTCAGGGAATCACACTGGTTACCCTCAGATTATAATAACAAGCATACAACACACCATACCTGGCTCAAACTGGTCTATAAGCATAGTCTAAAGGCCGGTTTACGTTGGTCTAGTAACTGGAGCAAGTAGGAAAAAGCAAGATACGTGCTATGTGTAAATGGCTGGGCTAGTATTGGGGTGAGTATTTTAGCGGGTAAATGGGAGAGTCGAGTGGATAGACAGGCAGGAGGCGATCCATTCACTCACCCACTCTCCTTCCCCCACCATCAAATTTTTAACTCGACCGTGCACCTGCACTTCCCACTCGACTAATGTGAACACAGGCAAGAGGCAAGTGTATAGTCGAGCACATAGTGTTGGAGAGGATGCATGTGCTTTCTACGTAATGTCCGTTTTTGGTGTTCTTTTGTTGTGGGGCTACTTTAATATGAGGTGGTCAGAAGCAAAGACAATAATCATTAGCATACCAGATGCCCCATGAGTGTCCCTTATACTTATCCACCCTCGAGCCCATTTTCGTTTCTTTCTGGCCACTTCTTCTTGAACTGTTTCACTTAATTCAGAAATTAAAACTTGTACAAAGCGTTAGACACATTTTTTCACATCTAGAAGACGAAGGTAGAGCACAAACGGATTCATCCTGCTCGCTCTCTACAAGACAACTGACTTAATCGTGTGTAAACAGCTACTTGCCAGTGCTGACGCCAGTAAAGTGGCTAGTCAAGCTACTTACTCCGTGTAAACGAGCCTTAAGAATGGCAGAAACTTTCTCGTTTGGTATTTATTTTGATGTATTCAACTCCAGTGTCAGAACCAGGCAACTAACAACCAACCCAAGTTTGACAACGAGAACGAACGGGATGAAGAAAGTGAATAGTAACAGTGCATTACATCGGCGGTATCAGTTATTTATTTTTGCCGCACGTTTTGCATAACTATACGTACTTGACAACACAATTGGAGTAGATAAGGTAGCATTTTGGAGGATATGTAGTCGCATTGGTCGTGGAAATAAAGTGAGAAGTAATTAAGGAAAACAACCCCTCAATACAACCGATCGGAGTCCGCACCCCAATCTTACCGTTCTCCGGACTACGGGCTCGTCTAGTTTAGGTTTTTCGGTGAAGGAGAGGTTAGGGTTTGAACCCAAGTCAGATTTATCGAGGGTGTTTTTACCGAAATTATTTTCCACTCTTCCTGTACAATAAAGCGGGTGCATTTCCTATAAGTCTGACTTCCTAAACCCTACACCATTTGCGTAGTGAATTTCAAAGTGACGCGGTGGCAAAGTAATGGATACATCACAATCGTACATACTTTCTCATATACCTTGAGTATATTATAGGACTAGTTTGGAACATTTTCAAAAATCTGTTATCAGTTTACTACCCTTGAATTAATCATTAATTAAAAAAACACGTACACGGTGTTATTAATCATGTAAAACGCTCCTTATGTATCGATTTTAAACAATATGCTAAAACTATTTCCAAAAATTAGCTATGAATAAACTAACATTAACATTAAAGTGAGAATTAAAATCATGGTTTCATCTCAAGGTATGATTACATAGCATCTAAATATTAAATGTAGACGATATCAATAAAATCGTTTAAGATATAGCCCTAGTTAAGGAATAATTAATGCATCACCCACTTTTTTGAGTTTGTGGACGTCGAGAACCATAATAATCCCGAGGTTAGAAATTTTCACGAATAAAGTTTTAGGCGGGAAAAATAAAATAACTCGTGACTGGCTGGTACTTTCTTTGTATTCATATTGACGTGAGATTACATCATTCCACGTGTGTATCCAGGGTTCAATCCCCTCGTACTGGACCAGTTTCAGGGACCAATGTAACCAACACTTCTCATACTTTCTCCTTCCAACAGCGGCCGGAAACACTTCCAAACAACTTCTTTACTTTGTATTGCCTTCAAGTTTGAGAGGTGAACATTTTCTTCATTTATTTTATAATACAGAGAAAGAATTGTAATTGTGAAAGTTGTTGAACTCAAGATTATAATGAATCTTGGAAGTTGTATATTTTCCCGGACAAAATAAAAAAGTGACACAGTATTTACAAGTTTGCCTGTTTGTGCCCGGGGCTAGAGCCGAAATAGTTTGATAGATTTCGTTCAAACTTGATATGTATATGTTATATGGTCTTACCTCGTGAAGAGATTGCAATTATAATCCTAACTTTTGTACTTTACTAATGACTGTAGAGTCGAATATTTTAGAAAATGGCTCTAGCGGTTTTGTTCAAAATGGATATATAGGGTGTGGTTTACGTGATAAATAATAACCTTTCTTGTTTTGCAGGGAGAACTAACATTTAGGAATAGTTTATTGATACCCGTCTTTTGAAAATGTTCTAAACTATAAAATTATATGTAAAGAAGTGTGTGTTAATTTCCTCAATCCTTGCCATTGGCCCGCAAGGAGGGAAAAGAGTGAAAGGCAAAGTCTTGGTCCTGGCAGTGTTATCTTTTCTTCCTATTGTTCTTTTGTCGTTTTTTAGACCTTTGTCTTGGAATGAACATAGCGCGAGGAGGGGAAACGCAGGCTGTTTATTGTTAGTCACCTTTCACCTGGAAATATTGTTCGTCATCTTACGCGTTCCAGTGAATGTTACTCAGATTCGCTTTTACGACGACCAACTTGGTGTTTGTAAGAGATGGCTCTAGGTTCACCACCACATACAAAGGGAAAGGTGGATTTATTGTTGTTTCTGCTCATGAGGCCAACGTTGAATACTGGTTAACAGTTGTTTTGATCCAGACGGTTTATATTTTTGGTGATAGGCTTGTTGGAAATAAGTAGTCAAAATACTTGTTTATTTAGTTTATACCTTCAATCAGTGAGAAAAGTGATTACAAGCTATGTTTTAAATTTATTTAAAATTGATTCAAAAGGTGATAAAAAAAAAAGCTGGCTTGATTGCTAGCCGTTTTCAGGCAAAAAACAACAAAAAACATATTATTTTTACAGCCTCCTAGATTGAATATCTATTGAAATTATTCAATTTTAATATTTGAAGCATTAATGCTCCGCCAATCCGTTTTGCGCAAATGTTGGCGTTAGGTAATACAGGCGTTGAGGGCTGTACACTCCGTTGCTGCTGAGAGGTAGTAGCTAGTCTTAACATGATTGTTTAAATTATGATTGAGTTGGGATTTTAACGTGTGCCGATAAAAAAATATTCAAAGGAAGACAATGTTACATTTTTGCTATATTTAAAATTTAGGGATCGAAATAATTTCGTAGTTGCCATGACTTTACGCCAATAATGTATTCATTGTGCCTTTAGCTGGAATTTGTGTCCTTGCCTTCTTCGCTTGGTTAATCACTCTCTGCCAGGGAGTCAAACAGGAACCAGAACTGATAAGTATTTTGGTTCGACTCCCTACTCTCTATCAATAGGTGGAATAGTTAAGAAAAAAAATTGGGACGATTTATCACACACTTTCTGAACCAAATTAACTTGATTCTAGAACAGACACAGTCCAATCCCTCTGATGTCAACCCATCATCGATGTGAAAAGTGAAGCCCCAATTACACCAATGATACATTTTACAATCGTCCCGGGAATTGAACCCGTGAAGAAAACCTGTTCTATTTAGGGGTATCTTGGGAGCGCGAAGATCCTTCTCGTCTGTGGTTGATGCATCAAGGGAACTGTAGAGATGTAATATGGGAAATATACCTTAGATTTTTTTTTCCAAAACTCTTTCCCGCTATTTAAGTGGAACTAATATAATAGATATAACCAAAGTTTTAAAGTTCCCACTTGAGTTTATAACGAAGAGCCAATAGGCTTGCAACAATACACTGAGCTACCTCGTTCTTTGCTAGCATTCAGGTCTTCAAAATATCCGATTGATAGCTAAAAAAATCGCCTTTATTAATGTGAAATGTGAAAATATACAGGACTACATGGCTTTTTATAAGAATGGACAACTGAAACAGTTTTTTAAAACAAAAAATTCTACCTTATAGTTGGTGTAGTCTATATATTACCACATAGTTAATTATGTAGGTACTTAACTTGATATTTTGTATTTAACTTCGTATATAAAGAAACCCATGCCATTTAATAACGTAGTACAAAGCGTGAAGAAACTTTTTTCTCAGATCTTATGACTTGGCTTAGGCCCTATATTATATGATAAAGAATTTGTTTCTCGGCGCTCGAGTTATTAATCTAGACGCAAAATTAAATATAAGTTAAAAACAATTCACCCCAAAACAACAATTGTCATGTAGGACGCATTTTCTTGCTATACATGGGGAAAATCTACTCCGATGATTAGTAAAATGTTTTATCTCTTCATGTCCTCGAACTTTGGAATGTAAGATATAAGCATTTTCAAATAAAGCTTGGTTAATTACCCCCGTCCATTACTAAAAAATAGTATAATTAGTTACACATGGATCATCAAACTAAAACAATGGGTTATTTTGATATAAAAAACAAGGTATATTTTAAAGAAGGAATTATTTGAGTCAATGGATCTCATTCAAAAAAGAATTGACGTATTGAAATGATTATGGCTCATCTGGGATTCAAACTAACCACCTCAAAGATTCAATGAGCTGACGCATATTCCCTTAGAACAGCGGTTCCTAACGTGGGATACATGCCAGGACGTTTGGGGATATTCAAAAATATTTGATTAGAGGCGAAAAGAGCTACATATGGCAGCAGTGTAAGACAAAAGATTGGTCAAAATTTATGAAATTAACTCAACAATACGGTGAGGGGCGGTGCGGGCTTTCTCCTATATATGACCTCGAGAAACTGATTTCAATTCCAAACATAAATAGTTTTATAATTATTAATAAATTAATTAAATTTGTTAGTTTTTATTGTAACTTTTGCTTTTTGGATGTAAACATATCTGCACTCTTTATTTAGCTTATCATCACATGGTTTGTTAATCCCATTACTAGCCCATTTATTTTCAGTTGCTACAAATAAATCAGCAATAAATAATACTGTAGCAATTAAACATTTTGCCAAAAAATTAAGGGCACAATTTATAGAAATGGATTGCCAAAGGGTACGCGAGCGAAAAAAGGTTGGGAGCCGCTGGCCTAGAACAACTAACTTCACGAAATGACACAAAATTAACGCTATAAATTTAACTTAAAAACAGCTCACGTCAAATTTTTTACTGCGATCAAGTCATGATAAAGTCAATATGTAAATGTATTTCACCAATAAACATCATCCCCAAAATTCTTTAAATAATACCTCTCGAGATGGGGGATAGGAGTAGGGATCTAGCGGGCTTAACAATTATAAAAATACAAAGGAGCTGCTTCTATCTGCGTCTATTTGAAAACCGGAAACTCATGTTGCCACAATGGCGGGATAAAAATATTACAATAAATTGCACAACTAGTCCTTTAAACTAATAATGTAAAGATAAATGAGAGTCCATAAGGAAGTATTAATGAATCCTTATGATAAATTTTAGATGAGCTTCATCATTAATAAATCAAATAAGACATATTTCTAAAATGCCAAATGTTAGTGACTTTCAATCAATATTGGTGATCGAATATGGGCTTCCAATAAAAATCAGAGTTTAGCAGTCTTACCTTGAAGGATTATATTATGATCCTGTCTTATAAGCTAAACCATAGTGGAATAATACAATGTAAGGTTGCTAATTAATCTTTAAGATAAACGAAGGGAACATGTAGCTAGAGATGAAAACTTTCCGGGAAAATTTCTCAAAAATGTCTGTGCAGTGATGGCTTCCGGTGGAGGGGTTAAGTGTAGAGGTGGCACTTGGAGCCTATTATACTGCAAGCTATAGTCTGTAAAGTGACGAGTGGGTTATAAGAAGGGGGGACGGATAACGGTGATGGACCAACCTTAAAATTACTTTAGTCAACTTATTGATTATAAAAAAAGTTAATTATTATGTATGAACTTGACGGGTCTACAAAAGTTCGCATTCATTTGTGTCTTTACTAACTTACTTTGTTTTAGCACCGCATCTTAATACCCGTTCGGGTTATACGCCTCTGTACTAATTATACTTATGTGGTATGGACGAGGAAGGTTGAATTTAGATGAATTGCACCAGCATTTTCAAAGTGGGAGTTGAAAACCATTTAGTGCACCCGACCGGGATCGAACCCCGATCTCCCTATCATCGGCAGTCTGGTCTATTGTCAGACTCTCCAACCACTGTGCCACGAGGACAAGAAAGGAGGAACAATGGTTCTAAATAGCTATATAGTAGTCAGCCTCCCCAAACACTGCCCCGAAGATCAATCTTTTCCTGAAGCTGTCAAATCCCAAATACTCCAAGTGGATGTATCAATTCACGAGTTCGTCTTGTGAAATAGAGGGGGCGAGCACGAAGGGACGAGTCTTAACGCTGTGCACAGGCTGCTTGGGACAGATATATTCCGATAGAGCGTAGCACTATCGGTTTGTCGTACTCGTGACGGACT
>CABFVX010005324.1:9987-52338 GCA_902151425.1 Timema shepardi
GCCAGGATAAATGGTACCATGGAACTGAGATCGAGATTTTCAGGGGCTTCACAAGTTTAAAAAAATGGAAAAGGTGAAATAAAATAAAAAACAAATGACCTATCCATACTAAGGAATAAAGCGGTAATATCATTGCAGTTTCACACAAAGGAACTTACTGGCATTTGTCACAATCATATTCTTAGTTCTGTCCATTCTTGTCCCTTGTTTAAAGTGTTTTGGAAGTTTCACGGTTTAAGGTGTAACATTTTGTACTGTAATTAAATTTGGTACACAAAGAGCGTCAATAAATAAATCAAATTTAATTCAAATTTAAGTATATAATCATGTGTATAACACATAATGCTTCATTACATAATTTTCATACGTTGCTTTTTTGTTGTTGTAAAAGTGACAACAATGTTTATAAAAATGTACAAACCTGAGTTGAGCAGTGGGAGAAGAACAAGGTGGATGGCCGAGTGATAGGGGGGGAGGGGGGGGGGGAGAATTGCCCTTAAAATTATTTTGCCCACCTCCTTGATTGGAATAAACTACTCCCTTCTATAGAGTAAAGTCACCCTCCCTCTAGATTTATTTCACTCCCCTCTGATATTCTTGATTATGAAGCTGAAAGATGGCCTTGCACCATACTCCAAATATCTTATAGAAACATCCAATTTTCAAAAATTTGCTGGAAAAAACCCACTGTATATATATAGTTTCAAAATAGATCTAATTTTTAAAGATTGTCCAGGTGAGAACACTCCAAATAACTTCTAGAGTCATCCAATTTTCAAAAATTTGCTGTGGAAGACCACTTCAAATAGCATCTACAATAGGCATCCAACTCTAGGCGAAGATTACTCTAAATAACTTCTAGTGATAATAAAAAAAAATTAAATTCTGGAGGATGACCACTCTAATAAAAACTTCTAGAAGAATCTAGCTTACAAACATTTTTAAGAGAGGACCATTCAAATCAGCTTGTAAAGAGACACAATTTTCAAAGTGTTGCCTAAGGAGGACATTCTCAATAGCGTGTGGGAGCATCCATATCAGAAAAAAATTCCTTAAACACTTGAAATACCTGCTAAAGCAGTCTAATAAAGAAAGAGCTTTTAAGAGTATCCCAATTTCAAAAAGCATATCAGAAGGACCACTCCAAATTGCTTATAGAAGAGTCTTGTGTACAAACATTGTTCAGATAAAAGCGACTCTATTAAACACTTTTTAGAAATTTTTGAGAGGTTACCTAAGACCCCCTTTGTTTGGGTGTCAAAACCCCTCAAACATCTTATTTTTCTAACTCCCCCCCTAAACAATTGGTATTACCACCACTAAAGTTGAGTAGTACGAGGAGAGTAGGGCTCGCGCCTTAACCCTAGTACTGATATCAGCACAAAATAATGGTCCTTGTTGGTTTTTTCTCTAAACCTTTCTCTCTACCTGGATGCACTTCATGGATAATTAGATATTAAAATTTGTGTTATGTGATATCTTCAAAAGTTGTAAAGTCATCGTTTTGCATATTTCAAGTTTCACTTTGACTTGTCTTTGCATTTAAAATGTGACTTTTTACACACACCAAAGTTTCTTTCACTAACATTTAATGCACACTTAGAATAAAATAGATCAAAGGTGCAAATCACCAGCACTGTTTTGGTCAACATGATCTATAATTTGTACTAACTGTGCCGACTGTCGATAGGCCCTACTCAACATATAATACACTGGTACATTAAATAATAAGAAACAAGGGATACTTTCTGTTTGTTGTTTAGTAATAGAATATATTTCCAATCCCATTTTTTTACCATGTGTGATTTGTTGTTGACCTTGACACTCTAACTAACCACTTCTAAGCCAAGTGAGCCATTTAACCCATCTAGAAGTAATTTAATTTTAACTAATACATTACAGAATCAGGCATAGTTTTTGCAGCTAACAACCATTTAACAAATTAAAGCAATACATGTACTACTAAGCTAATTTTGGGTATGTTCAAAGGTAATTAGTAATGACTTATTTACTATTAGAATTTCATTAGTTAATAAGAATATAACTATCTGATGGTGCATCAAGCTATATATATATTTAAAGCTATATATAAAGATTTAACGATGCCATATATATATATATATATATATATATAAAGATTTAACCATGCCATGTATATATAAAGATTTAACCATGCCATATATATATAAAGATTTAAGCATGCCATTTTTATATATATATATATAAAGATTTAAACATGCCATTTATATATATATAAAGATTTAAGCATGCCATATATATATATATATATATATATTTAAGCATGCCATATATATATATATTTAATTTTATTCTTTTTGTGAAAAGTTGTGTGTTGGTTTTTTTCCCCCTTAAGGAGGGACTCTGTTGCCCTTGAAGAGCGTCGTAACATCATCAACGAAAAGCTCGCAAAGAAAGATCGCAAGAAAAAAAAGAAACGGAATTGTCGAGAGAAGGAGAGTGAAGGGAACAGTTCAGCGGCGGAGCTCACCCCAGACAGTTGCAGCTCGGACAGTATAGGTAGAGACAACATGGCTGAAACCGATGGAGCAGAGGTCATCGAACTCACCCCTGAGGAGGACACCACCATCAAGAGGGCGTCTGACACTATGGCCGAAATAGAGGCGGAGGAAAGGAAAGAGCGAGAAGAACAGAAGAAGAAACAGAGGGAACCACCTATCATCTTTAAAGATGCTGTGGATGTTAGTTATTTTGTGACACAACATGTTTAAAATGGCAAACTCAATAGTTTAAACAAAAAATATAGAAGAAGTTACAGGAAAGAGTGATAAGAACGAGCACAATATGGCTTCAACAGTGAAAATATGAACACGGCTCACATTTTACATTGCTGCCGCTGGACAAAGAGGCAATCACTGCCACCTTCCGCACTACCTACCCCTTTGTCCAGTTGCAGCAGTGTAAAATGTGAGCTGTGTTCCTATTTTTATTGTGAAGGTCATGTTTGTTCTTAACACACTTTCCCGTACCTTCTTCCATACAAAATGTACCTCAAAATCGGTAAAGAGGTTTTCCTTAATGAGATACTAACATAAAATAGAAATATTAGTGTTTAACTTTTTCATTACTTGATTTTATTCTATATTATTTAAAATAATTAATAGCCATAACAAAGTTAAAAATGTATTTTATAAAATTAAATCAAGTGTGATGAGGTATTGAGCCCAAAACAGAACTTATGTTTAGCTCCTTTTAAAACCAAAGTAACAATCATACAGACAATTTGGACACTTTCATAACATTTATATTTTATGATTTTGTTGTGACCTTTGTTATCCATTTTTTAAAGCTATTCAATTGTTTATTTCAGATCAGGGTAGAATTTGATGCCCTGGTAGGACTTATTGACGGCATCCTTAGTCCTGAAGAACAGCAAAGTCTGGAAGAACTTCATCAGTACATGTTGGAGGATGAAGGCTCATGGGCGTTGGGCGATGGCTTCCTCAACTTTATTGGTAAGTTTGAAGGAACTTCGCTATTATATGTCAGAAAAGAAACTGCCATGTTATGGCAACACACACAACCAAATATCCATCATGATCTGTCTACAACAATTTATTTTAAAGTTGCTCTACTATAGGTATTTCAAACTTGCGGCCCGTCGGCTTCATGTGGGCCCATCCATGGTTCTGTGCGGCCTACAGCCATTTTAATGTGCCAAAATACACTGCGGCCTGATTTTTAATTTTATAAACTTTGTAGGAATACATCCTTTGAGATTGACATTTGGAACGTGGTAATTATTTGACTAAATCTATCAAGTGTACCCAATTTACATTCTTTACTCACCATAAATTTATTATCAAAAATTATCATTTACAATCAAATATGTACAATATTTGGTGGCATGTAAGTTTATGAATAGTTGTTTTCTCAGACAAAAAAAACACCATTCTCACACGAAAAAAACCCACCAGCGAGATCACAGCTTGTGGAAACACAATTATGAAAGGGACTTCAACACAATATTTAAAGTTTAACACACACACAAACTCACTTATAAGGAACTTTACCCCCCATTCAAACCCTGACCTTCCCTTCGCTGGCAAACTAGACTAATGAGCCTGACAATTAGTTTACCAATGTGGAGGATGTGTTTGGTTGTGTTTGTTATACAAGTATTTCATATATAACAAAATGGCCATGTGTGTTTGTGTGTGTTATTAGAGATGAGTCAAATCCTATATTTCTTGAATCTTAATCTTAAATTTTCTTTCAAATCTAGAATCCAAATTCAAATCTACAAATCTTTAAAAAATGTACAGTTTAACTTAAAGTGAAAATATTTCAAATTGAATTTAAAAAAGTTGTGAAAATATTTCAAATTGAATTTAAAAAAGTTGTTTGGTCAACTGACAAATGGTGTTTTGTTTGTCATATATTATGTCATAAACAACCGAAAACACTCCAACAGTAAATTATTGTTATTAATACAATTTTGTCCTTTTTTGTAATTTTGTTATTCTTTCAACTACACAAGTCTATATAATTCCTTTTACCAATTCCTTAAATTTTTTATATAAAGTCAAAGTCTTCCTTCATAAGTATTTGAGATGCTTTTTTATATATTTTATGAATCTAAAATCTTTTGAATACCATAGGATTCAAGGGATTGATTCGAGCATCTCAACTCTAATATATATTAGTTATGTTGTGGGTGCGTAAACTCTTCTCTGATTCTTTGTTCAGGTCGACTACTTCATGACAAATCGTTGCAGACAGACACAAGGGTGCGGATATTAAACGTGTTGGCTTTAGCCGCTCTAAAAGATGATGTAATCCTGCTGCTACACCAGGACAGGAGAGAACACGTGCTCATGAACTATGCACACGACATTGATAGGCTTTCACCGGAAGAGCAGGAAGCATTAGCTCTCTTTGTAAGTAGACCATATCACACAGATAACAATTACTAATATGGCATTGTATTTAATCACACCTTGTTACACTATATTAGTATAGTATTTTTTGTAAAGTATTCTGTACCATAGAAGACACCTTAGAACAAATGGCCACTGAAGTGAGTGTAATCACTGATAATATAGCTTTATTTTAAATCACATTAATACACTTAATAGTCTTACCAATGTAGATTAATCAGAATATCTAAGTTATAAGTATTCTAGAGCAGTGTTCCATAAAAAATGTACCACGGTAAAAAATCATGTGTGCCATGTGGGCACATCCCAGAGCGTCATGTATCTTCTTGACTAAAAACATGGATGAAGTTGGTACATGTGGCAACCGTGCGTCATCAGACAATTTTCCTTAGATATTTTATAGTTGAATTATTTATGCCCCCAGTGTTTCAATATACCATTTAAATAGATAAGAAAGTTTTTCCACAGTTGCTTCTACCTTCATGTCTGTAACAAATGGGAAACTAACAGATTAAATCACACCATCAAGTTTTATGTAGTGTGGAAAACGGCTCTAAGAATCTGCATTCCTATTTTTTAATTTGATCATTGTAAATATTTGGGTTGTAATTTCTAGCATAATTTTTTAACTGTGCTATTATATTTGAAAAACAAGGTAAGTTATTATTCTCAGACTTAGATAATAGGAGCATGAGCTTCTGTTTAAGAGTATTTACAGAACTTATCATATGACAAATTTATTTAGCCTTACCTATCTATTTGGAAGAAGGTACAGAAAAGGTGGATGTAAAACATTTAAAAGGGAACTAACAAAATACAGTTTTTACAATGAAAAGAAGAACATAGTTCACACTTTACATTGCTGCTACTTGACAAAGGGGTACTGGCTGCCTCTTGAAGAAAATCAATCGTTACTGCTCAATCCCTCGACCTCGGTTTCATTCTATCGGAAATCATCAAGGGAGTGTGAAACGCGCAACGCAACTTCCTACAAGAGGAAACAAAAAACACACAAACGGAATAAAAAGGAAATTGGTAAAGAATAGTAGAACACATATATAGGAACATGTAAAAGGAACAAATACAATAAATGATAAACACAGGAAAAGACAATTGGTTGTAAATATATAATATCTTTTAAGGATTGGGTGTTGGTGATCAATTTCTTTAAGATGCAACCATTACCTCTTTGTCAAATGGCAACAGTGTAAAGTGTGAACTGTGTTCTTACTGTCATTGTAAAAGCCATATTGTGTTCATCCCCTTGTATAGGTTTCTATCCACCTTTCCTGTACCTTCTTCCAAATATAATGAAAGAGAAGGATTTATAAACATGTTCAAGGTATCATCTGGCAAATATAATAGAAAGAGACCTTTGGGAAGACCTATACGGGAGAATAACTTTAGAATTAACTCGAAAGAAATAGTCTAATGAGGTGTACTGGGTAGAATTAGCTCAAGATAGGACTAGATGGTACAATTTTGTGAGTGTGGCAGTTAACTTTTGAGTTCCTAGTGCCATAGGGTGACAGCTTCCTGTCTTGTCTTCTATAGCAGAAGTAGCCACACATACACTTAAACACAAATAGAGTAATATTTCAGCATTGTTGCCTTGATCAAACAAAAAAGAATAAAAAGAAAAGACACTTTACACATACACTAAACTACTTAGTTTTAACCTGAAACAATAGTTAGTTTGTGCCTAGATAGGAACAAACACACTCATTTCTTCTTGCACTTCTCACACTTCCACCATTCAGAATTATTGCATTTTCATATAAAGAGACACATAAAACACAAGAAGATACATATTAGACTACATGCTCAAAGAATTTGAAAAATAACTGAAACCGTGCAGTGTTGCCAAATTAATGCAACAGAATGGAGGCTTGAATAGATAAATAGTTTGCTGAAAAATTAATAATTAAAAATATATATAAGCCTAACAAAAACCATAATCGAAATAATAAATGAGTAAATAATACAAATTGTTTTAGTTTTTCTTTTATTGAAAATAGATTATCTCAGATTTAAATGAAGGGGTAGTCAGGATTTGGTTACCCATTGCTGTGCATATGGATAAACTTAAATAGATAATAACTATCCTGAATACAACAGTCAATTCCTACTCATTCTATTTTACTGCATTGATTTTGTAAAATGAATAATGCTGTGTGTAACACTATCTAACATACTTTTAAATAGTTTTTATTTCCTCAACAGATTTGCAACCTATTTGAGAACCTGAGTAGTTCAGAATGGCTCCTGTACATCTCCGAATGGCAGTATTGTAACTCCACCATCAGTAACATCAGGGTCTCCACCAAGGTTGCGGTCAACTCGCTGCTGGCCGATAACACCACTCTCCAGGACCGTGGGTCGGCCATCATGCACAACCTCGCGTGCAAGGAGGTAAAAACCGTGGTCTGTATTGCCCCCCATCCTCTCTTTGGATGTTTGCCATTAGCTCACCTGCCCCTGTCGTCTCCTCACCTTGGCGTGAACTAACACAACATCTTGGCAGCTTTTGGAACTCAAAAAACAAGCGACTGAGGTTTTGCTCAAACTTTAAAACATAGTTTGGATCATGAATACGTGATTTTAAATTATAATTTTAATAATATACGGTGGGAAGGAAGAAAACATGAGTTAAGGGTATAATTTTCGCAGTTTTTAAAACAAAATATATTTTGGGAAACAATAGACAAAATCATTCTTCAGTAGATTTGTATGGTTTGACTTTCTACCTGTATTAATATCTACAGTTATTACATATGTTTTTATGGACATCATGGAATTCAAGAAATGTTGATATTATAGGATTTAGAAAGTCAACTAAACAAATCTACTGAAGTAATATTTTATGTACTGTGTCCAAAAATATATGTTTTCATAAAAACTTCCATAAATTACTGACCTTAAATCACATTCCCTAATGACAAATACTTTTAGAAATATAATCTGTTGACTTGCATGGATCTAGAAACATTATATCAATATTTGGCCAATATTGTTTATCAGTATTATTTATTTAAACAGGCTCAGGAAATAATTATTCGCGATTGAGGGTAAAAAGAGATATTCCTTAAATAGTTGTGTGACAATAATGATATGTTTAGGTGAATTGTTGCCTACACAGATAGTTTTGCTAAAATTTACACCATAAGAATTACTTAATATTTTGTCATTATTATTGCAATTGCATTTCACAGTTAATTTTGATCATAAGAAATTTATGATAATGACCTTAATTTATCTGTCAAAATTAAGCCGCGTAGTCGGACATTATAGTCAACTCTTATTGCATTTATGAGAAACACAAAAACACATGAGTAAAATAGGCCTGCTTCAGTAATCTAATGGTCATTCTCACAATAAACCAGACTATTGATGATAGGACATCGAGGTTCAAATTATAGTCAGGTGTATGTATTTAGCTTTTCTTCCTAAAGGGTTTTTTGCTCTCCCTCAAATGTGGGTACACTTCTTCTGAATTCAACCTTCCTCATCCCTTATATGTTAGTAAACTTAGTTAATATATATACAACCCAAACAGGTAGAAAGACATACAACAAATCGGAAATAAAATTTAATTTTAAAAAGTTCAAGAAACATTGTTTGAAGGTCAAATCATACAAATAATTCATTCTAGTGTATTTGACCAGATATATTGAGTTATTAATAAATATGTTTATTTCACCTTTTAAAATAATATTATATGAACATTATAAAATCCCTTGATCATGAATGTAGGAAGTGAAGTACAAATAAATGTATTACATACGGCGTACGCTGCACATATTTACAAACACTACACGTCAATATTTCAGTTTCGACAAATGCAGGCATTCAAATCTACTCAATTCAAACTATTACAACAGAAAGACAAACTCAAATTCAGTAAAGTTTTTTGAGCACCTTTAGTGGCCTAGTAGCCAAGGGTGTCACACTCACAATATACTGGATTGGTGCTGACTAGAAGATCAGGGTTTGAATCCTGGCCGCATGTACTCAGGGTGGTTTTTCCTAAATGGTTTGTTTTCCACCATCCCTCCACACAAATATATGTACACTTCCTCTAAATTCAATCTTTCTTATCCTTAACACATTGGCATACTCACTAGATGAGAATATAACAAGAACAGATAGTTAGACACATTTCAAAGAGAAAAAAATTCTCATCCTCAACACAGTTGCATAATGTTAACATGCATATAACCTGTATGAATACGCGGTTTGGGGGGAGAGTAATAATGATAATGATTAATGTAATTACAATACAACTTTTGAATGAAAATACACAAATAAAATTTATTTCAACTGTAGTAAAATTATTTAAAATTCAAATACTCATTGTTAGTGCACAAAGTCAACTTTTTTATTTTCCTTGCAAGGCATCAAAGGCTCATTGATTTTTTTTTTTAAGTTTTGCTGGGTTGATTTTTATTTAAGTTGTTTTTACATGCTCAATTTTGATAAAAAGATATTTGTAGGTGTATTTTAATTCCATTTTTTCAGAAAATGAATCAAAACAAACCTCTTAGAAGAATATTGCCATCAGGCTGCATTTCCAAGGTAGCAGGACATATTAGTATTAACCTTTTCATAATGCACAGAGATAAGGAAACAATTAATACATATGTAAAAGGCTTTATGGACACCTAGTTTTATCATTCTGATATCAATGAATTGAACCAGTTATTCAAACAAATGTATTTTCTATAATTCCAATAGTTTAATTGATACAGACAAACAGGTAATAGTTTTTAAGTAATTATACACCCCTAATGGGGATTGATTAATCTAAACACATGGCACTCACATGTTGGACTAGATTGCAGGTGAGCAAGATATCAAGATTTGAATTTTGGTCAGGTGTACCAAGGGTAGTATTTACTAAATAGGTTGGTCAGGTGTACCAAGGGTAGTATTTACTAAATAGTTTAGTCAGGTGTACCAAGGTTAGTATTTACTAAATAGTTTGGTCAGGTGTACCAAGGGTAGTATTTACTAAATAGTTTGGTCGGGTGTACCAAGGGTAGTATTTACTAAATAGTTTGGTCGGGTGTACCAAGGGTAGTATTTAATAAATAGTTTGGTCGGGTGTACCAAGGGTAGTATTTACTAAAACGTTTGGTCAGGTGTACCAAGGGTAGTATTTACTAAATAGTTTGGTCAGGTGTACCAAGGGTAGTATTTAGTAAATAGTTTGGTCAGGTGTACCAAGGGTGGTATTTACTAAATAGTTTGGTCGGGTGTACCAAGGGTAGTATTTACTAAATAGTTTGGTCGGGTGTACCAAGGGTAGTATTTACTAAATAGGTTGGTCGGGTGTACCAAGGGTAGTATTTACTAAATAGGTTGGTCAGGTGTACCAAGGGTAGTATTTACTAAATAGTTTAGTCAGGTGTACCAAGGTTAGTATTTACTAAATAGTTTGGTCAGGTGTACCAAGGGTAGTATTTACTAAATAGTTTGGTCAGGTGTACCAAGGGTAGTATTTATTAAATAGTTTACCACTATCACTCCACAAAATTTTGGTTACAATTCCTCTAAAATTATACTTACCTCATCCCTATTTTATCAGAATAATTAAATTTATATATGCATATACCCCAGGTACAAATACACGTTATACATATCTGTGTTTGCAACCAAAATGCAAATGATAGCATACATTTATAAAATTATTCTCGTCCCTTAACCGAACTCGACTGTAACACAAACGTGAATAATAAAAATAAATGCTTACCTACATCTGTATCAATACTTTGTAAAATAGCTGGTTCATTTACCTAGTTAATCTCATGGTTTAGTCCAAAAATGTTGGCATATAGCAAAATATATGATCAAAAATTAAACTTGTCATATTTGAATTGATATCAATACTTACCTTTATGTATTGAATTGAAAGATGTTGGCAAACGTTTGGGATTAACTGGAGGATTCTGTTATTTCTTTCTTTCCTCATGCGCTAGATGGTGATTAGTAAAATCATTTATATTTCTCATGCAGTCTGACACAATCTTCTTCACAGACACAATCTTATCAATATTACTCTGGAGACTAAGTGTATTTCTATATATTTTATTAAGAAGTTTTGCTTATCAATTGGCTGAATAGTAACTAAATGCTTTTACAATGCTAGTGATTACATTTTTACCCATTGAATATGTATTTTAAACCTTAGGATTTTATTAGATATTGGATTCAAGTTCTCTTTTATGATGATCTAGAGGGAGGTATTGTTTTCTTGACCAAAGTGATAGTAAAGTGGCACGGTGCTTTGCATGGTTCTGTTTTTATTTTATCAAAAGTTTGCTAACGTGTATTAATGAAGTTAAAAATAACCCTAGGTTATGGATACATCTATAACTGACATATTTCATTTAGTTGAAAAATATCTGGACAAAGGAATTGTACTTGGAACTTTTGGTTTAGTTAGCCAGTGCTCTACCACTGAGCTATTCCAGGCTTTGTCCTGTGCTCAGGGTCATTATTCACTCATAGTTTAAAGCTGATTCTATGATGGATTTGTTGAATTGGGTTGTTGGATCCATAATTGAAAATGGGGTCATATCTATGCTGCCGCTCTTACAATATTTAATTTTACAGGATTATAAATGTAGATGTACTTCGCTAATCCCTTGGAAATAACTCTTTTATGAGCTGCAGCATAAATCTGACCCCGAGTTTCCAGTGACTGAGGTATTCAATGATAGCTCCGAGTGCCCGGTGAATTCCACACATCCATCATACATCGGTGCTCCAAGCCAAAGGTTTCAGGTTCATTTCTCGTGTCCAGGAGTCTTTATAAACTAATTAAAACATTCTTTATTAACTTGAGTTTTAATTTACTCACAAGTTTATAATTAACTATTATATAAGAACACAAATATTTTATTATTCTAGAAAAAAATAAAATAATACTTTTAATGAAATGTCCCAATTTCTACCAATCTTTACTGGTGATTCAGTCAATTCTTTTAAACATAATAATTAATTGGAATTTAAATATGCTTAATTTGTTTCAAATACTCTTTCAAAAGCTGAACAACGGTGCAAGTAAAATGTTGCTCAAATATGTTTGTTTTTTTGACATATATGTTCTGCTAGTGAAAGAAAACTTTGAGGAAATGACTTGAGCTCAAGGTAGATGACACTGTCACCTATGTATTAATTTACAAGGAATGCCATTATGTTTAAAGTGATGTTTGATAGATGGCGTTGATAGTTGTAAGCCAAAGTACTGCAATGTGAACCGGTGTAACTTTAATCCATGTAAGTCGAGGACTTACTGGTACTTTATTGAATCAACCCCTTGTGACTTTTTGCCTTACACAGTTTCAAACAAAAGTTACATTCTTAGATTCACTGTTAACAGCACAAATATTATTCTCATTAATGCCAAACCTCTTTGATAAGGCATAATATTTACTTAGACTATGATCTAAAAAAAATTGTTCCTATGCATACAATCTAGTTTAAATTTAAGGTTCATAACGTGAATTACCATTTGCTATCTAAAAGATGTATTCTGTCTTCAGGCATGACTCACCCTTCTATATACCAAGCTTCAGTAAAATCTGTATTTTATAACAAGCATGTCTTGGATTTGTTTTATAATTCAACTAAATGATGGTCTTAGAGCATGTTTGCTTTGTATCCTACTTGCCCACATGCTATGTTTGATGACAAATGTTGTACCAACAGGTGTTTGACGATGTGGCAGTGGAACTGACGATGGCTGTACTACAATATTTCAACAGCTCCCCACCTGAGGAACAGTTGTTCCGTTGCATGAAAGCCCTAGTGCGGTTCTGCCAGATATCTCCACAAGACGTCCCTCAGCTGATCCAGATGATAGGGCCAGAGCCGGGCAAATTCCGCGGGGTCTCGGCGAGGGTCGACGAGCTCATTGATGTTGTCAGCAGCAAGCTGCGTTAAGACTGTTGTTATAATGTCGTCTCAATGCTACACTCAACTTATTCATTGTTTTGTTCCTGATGAATGAACCTTGGTTTATTCTCTTACTGGTCACTCTTAAGAATTGTAATCTAACAATTGGGACAGAAAATACCCATAAGATAAAACAGGGAATCGCAATTTTTTTTTTAAGTGGAATTTGGTAAACATGGATATGTTTCTATTTAATTATTTTTTATATATTTGTTTAGTTTTTAAAATAAATTAAAAATAAAATAAAATTTCCTTTGGATATCAAAAACCATCTCTTCCTTCATTTAAATTGGTAACCATTTCAAAGAAGCCTACATTTGTATAAATTTTTACCTTGATATTTCCCTTATTAACTCCCTTATTAACTATCATACACAGAGTGTAGCACTAATTAAAAATATATTTGTATATCTCCAACTAATTAGTCAAGTACAATAATCTTATTATGTGTAGTAAATTAAGTGGATTAGTCAAAATATAATATAAAACAAATAAACATATAGAATTGTAGAAAAACAAAGCACAAATAAAAGTAAAAACACTAACACATATTTACACACACTTCAATATTTCATTGCATCAAAATATTGAAATGAGTGTTGGCGTTTTTACTTTTGCTTTGTTTTTCTACAATTCTCTCAGTTTATTTATTTTGTAAATTTATAAAAATAAATTAATAAAAAGGAAGAATATACTAAAAAGATGTAAATCTAATGAAGAAAGACCACCTAGGATAGTACTCTCCCGGTTCTTTGAGGTAGTAGGGGGAAAAATTAGCCTGAAAAAAAATAACACAATTTATTTTTTATTTTTTAAATACCACACAATATTTGCTCATCAGCATTAAACTCGTCCTTTGATGACCCTTTTTTAATTTTTTTTAATTATTTCAAGTTTTTGTTCTATAGTAAGAACAACATTTTAATGTCTATACATGGTCACTAAAGATTTTAAAAAAAGGCTCAAGTTATACAAAAAAGCATAGCATTCATCTGTAATAAGAAATGAAAAAACAACACACATGTGATGCACTCGCCCACTTGGCCTCAAAAGTAAAATCTGGATAAGTGTGCACAAATAAAGATGAAAATGGAAAATTTTACAATTTTTCTTTTAGGAAGTTGTGTTGTGCATTTTACACTCCTCCCCGATGAGTTTTGATAGAATGAAACCTAGGTTGGGGATTGGGCAATGACTATCGATTTTCTTAAAGAGGCAGCCAATACCTCTTTGGTCAGTGACAGCAATATAAAGTGTGAACTGTTTTCTTATTTTCATTGTAAAAGCAATATATTGTGTTAGTCCTTTTTATATATATCTATCCACCTTTCCTGTACTTTCTTCCAAATAAAATATATATTTACCTCTTAAAGCGAAAAGAGGTTTTTCTTATAGAGAGAGGTAACATATAAAGATGAATCATTATGGTCGCCATTTTTGTTCGATGATGTGTTCTCAACATGTTATTATGTACAGTCACCAGACAGTTATATTGTATGGTAGCGTATATTAGAAATGTGATGCTCAAATCTCTCAAATTATATGGTATTCGAGATTTGTAAAGATGTTAAAAAAAATTATAATATAATTATGAATACCTGGACCTGATATAACAAGTTTAAGCATTTGTATATGGCGTTGCACTGAAAATAAATTCTACACTAAAATAAGTCTTTATATTTTAATACACTCGGAGAGGCATATCAACTACATTAAGTCTTAGTATATATAAATAATAAACTCAAGTAATTTTAAAATTATTTTTGATATTATTTACCTTTTTTACACTCACAAAATCATATAAGCCCTATTAAAATAACTTACATCATAAGTAACATAACATAAATATCTAACATCTAATCCCATTGTAGACATTATAACTGCGACCAAATCAAACACACTCTAGATTCACAAAGTATATTCAAAATTTAACAAGTTAGAATCATCCTTAAATAAAGAAATTCCTGTGTCCCCACCTAACTCCTGAAAATGAGTTAAGCCCAATGTTATGATGGAGGGGCTTATAAGGAACTTATATGTTTGCTGATGTGGCAATAAGAATCCTTGAGGCCCCTGTCACAGAAATAATATTCAGTACATTCACTTGGATTCATCGCAAAAAAAAAGAAGACTAACAACACAATGTGCAGCCAAGTTAACATTTTTATCTCACAACTGGAAAATTACTAAACAGTAGCAACAAGCTAAAGAAAATAAACTAAAAGAGAAAAACAGTGACAAACTGAGCTGCAATCTAATGATGATGAAGATGACACAGAGGAAGAGGATATAATGCACATTACATCTACTTGTGAAAGTGATGAATTAAATATGGAAGAAGTATTATTAAGTAATAAGAATGACTGATTGAAGAGGGCAATGGATTCGTATCATCTAATTCATCTTGCATCTCAATATTGGATTTTTAAACACAATAAATATGTAATAGCATATATATAACATTTTATTATTGGAAAGAAGATTAATTAATTTTCATATAAATTGTCTAATTCATACTATATTTCTAGCAAGTTTGTTTAGAATGTTCTGTATAGTTGAATCATAAAGTTTTCTTATTTCCATAATTTTATACCATTAGTGTATATATAAAAACTGTTTGTCACTTTTCTATCTGTTAATGTCATTTCCGTTTTATTTTAAGATTGCATAAACCTTAAAAACACAAATTATAGGTAAATAATTCTGGAAATAAAGAAGTACCAACAATTTTTTATATATCATGTACATTTATATGATTTGTATATATTATATAGCATTTTGTAGAACTAAAAATAAAAATATGAAAAACTACTTTTTCAAGAGAAATTCATAAATACTTGGCTATTTATGAAATTTGGGTAAAACCCTAGGGTATTTACCCTTAGTTATAAATACCCGGGTATTTTACTTCTCTACATGGTATTGATATTAATTTACTAAGAAGAGTTCTCTTTGTTGTTTGTGACATAATAGACATGATAAACAAAATATAGTTTGCTCAGTGGAATCAAGGCAACTTTATTTTTAAATTAAATTTTATAACTAAAATTGTTAATTTTGAACGATTTGAGGATTCAAATTTGGATTGGAGATTCGAAAGAATATTTAAGACTCAGATTTGAGATTAAAGTTCAAGAAATATAGGATTTGATCCATCTATAATTATTATATATTATTTTGAAATGCTATTAAAAATTACATACTGTTTTACTGCCACAGTTTATGTGAAACTGTATGGACTAGAATCTACTATGTAATTCAATTCTAAATAAAATATTTAGGTTTTTTTATAATATGATTGCAAATCTTGAATTTTATATGGTACTTTCATACCAATTTGTTTTTACTATTTTATGAGGACACTTATGAAATATGTGCTTGGAAAAAAAAAATTTAAATTAAAATACTTGAAAACTTTTGGATATAATTTTATATATGAGTTTCAGATTTTTGGTAAATATTAGCACCAAATTCAATAAAATATAAATTATACTTAAGTTTATGGTTAGTTTTCACAATTGTAAACAAAGTTTTCTCCACAATTTTTCAAATTTAAATATTTGATATCATTTAAAAGATTTATTTATGTTAATTTTATTTTGTTAATAGCCATAAACTAATTTTCCAATAATTAAACTATCTTATAAATTTGGCTTTTTATTTGGGCAAGCTAATTTTTTTTCTTTAATAATTAAATGAATATTAGGTAAACATTGATATTTATATCTGATACCAATAACTAAAAAATAATCTTGTTTCCTTAGTTTATCTGATGTCTTGGTAAGAGGGGATATTCTCACTGACTGACTGACTGTGTTGTAAAGTGTAGGATCAGCTCTAACAGGTTAAGGAAAGGGTGGGGGGGAGTATGTATATGGTAAGTAAAATGTATTTGGACACATGTCCTGTACAAAGGAGTTGTGACTGCAGGTTAGTATCCTCTCTATAGAGGAGCCATGACTGCAGGTTAGTATCCTCTCTATAGAGGTGCCATGACTGCAGGTTAGTATCCTCTCTATAGAGGAGCCATTACTGCAGGTTAGTATCCTCTCTATAGAGGAGCCATGACTGCAGGTTAGTATCCTCTCTATAGAGGAACTGTGACTGCAGGTTAGTATCCTCTCTATAGAGGAGCCATGACTGCAGGTTAGTATCCTCTCTATAGAGGAGCCATTACTGGAGGTTAGTATCCTCTCTATAGAGGAGCCGTGACTGCAGTCTAGTATCCTCTCTATAGAGGAGCCATGACTGCAGGTTAGTATCCTCTCTATAGAGGAGCCGTGACTGCAGGTTAGTGTCATCTCTATAGAGGAGCCGTGACTGCAGGTTAATATCCTCTCTATAGAGGAACTGTGACTGCAGGTTAGTGTCCTTTCTATAGAGGAGCTGTGACTGCAGGTTAGTATCCTCTCTATAGAGGTGCTGTGACTGCAGGTTAGTGTCCTTTCTATAGAGGAGCTGTGACTGCAGGTTAGTATCCTCTCTATAGAGATGTGACTGCAGGTTAGTGTCGTCTCTATAGAGGAGCCGTGACTGCAGGTTAGTATCCTCTCTATAGAGGAGCCGTGACTGCAAGTTAGTATCATCTCTATAGAGGAGCTCTGACTGCAGGTTAGTATCCTCTATATAGAGATGTGACTGCAGGTTAGTGTCCTTTCTATAGAGGAGCCGTGACTGCAAGTTAGTATCCTCTCTATAGAGGAGCCGTGGCTGCAGGCTAGTATCCTCTCTATAGAGGAGCCATGACTGCAGGTTAGTATCCTCTCTATAGAGGAGCTGTGACTGCAGGTTAGTATCTTCTCTATAGAGGAGCTGTGACTGCAGGTTGGTATCCTCTCTATAGAGGAGTTTTGACTGCAGGTTAGTATCTTCTCTATAGAGGAGCTGTGACTGCAGGTTAGTGTACTTTCTATAGAGGAGCTGTGACTGCAGGTTAGTATCCTCTCTATAGAGGAGTTTTTTGACTGCAGGTCAGTGTTCTCACTACCAATTACTTCCACTGGATGCTGTGGCCAGGCGCTGTAAAAACCCTTAATATATTGATCTGCTTGAGGTCTTCCTTGAGACTCAAAGAATGATTTTCTCAGTTTTATATAATTGTCTAAGTAAACGCGATACTACTTTTGAGGGAAATTATTTTTCCAATCAAAAATTAATTTGATAATGTTTTAAATATATTTTTTTCCCCATCTCAAATTATCTTTGTTACAATAATTAAGGCAGAGCACCAAATCAAGATCAATATCCACTCAAGTCCCTTATTCACATTATCTCTACTTTTAAAACTTAGTAAGTATATACTGGTATGTACATTTTTATTAATAAACTATTTATTTATAATAGTTATACCACCAATAATAACAAAAATAATTTATATATATATATATATTAAATTATTTAGTCAATTTAACATACATTTTAAACTTATTATTGAGCAAGAAAACAAAGGTTAAACTACTGTTTTTTTTAGCTGAAAATAAGTTGTATTTCCTGATGTAACATTTGACATGGATGGTTAATAGCAATTAGTTGACATGAGCTCTTAGTAGGGTTTATAATATTGGTACACAAATATGTACTTAAATTTTTGTTTGTTAAATTTGTTAAAACAATTTTTTTAGTTTGTCTTAATTTTTTTCATTAATTTTTAATAGTTTTTATATTTTTTTATCTTTAATAATCATTTTGAAGTAGTTTACCAAAAGGGCATTTGAATTTTTATGTTATTTTTTGTATACATGTGTGGGTTTAAGTGTATGTATGTTCTTACACATCTATAAGTGAGCATATATATGTGTGTATGTTTGTCCACATATTGCTGGATCATAAGTATGTGTGAGTGCATGTATGCATGTGAACACAGTTTCATATATATATATATATATATATGTGTGTGTTTTTGGAGAAACACACACACAATTGAAGTACATGTTTTATGTACTTAATATGTATCCATTTATATAAACTAATTTAAAGTTTTGTTATTAGTAGAGTAAAACTCTTGCTATACTAAACGCCGGTAGGCCAAAATTGCAGATAATCCAAACAAATTTTATGGTAAATGGGGGGGGGGGGGGGGATAAGTAAATTGAAATAGTATATTCTATTGGTTAACAAGCTCAATGTTAAGAGAACTGTAAGAAATAATTAAATCTGATAATAAATGCTTAATATTTACATGTAGTCAATACAATGTGTTTTCTTGTAACTAAAAATAATTACATACGTACATGTTTTGTGTTACACATAATTTGAATTTTAAAAATTTGATCAAACTCATTAATTTGTAATTTAAAATTTGTAAAATTGCTGTATCCGACTATTCTTCCACTTAATCTGAACAAGCTACAGTCCCAATTAGTTCGGTTTAACAAGGTCCTACTGTTTGTAGAAATTTATTTATAAATATTTATTCTGAAACTGTTGAAAATAAAGTAAATAACAAACAATTTATAGATTATTTCTTTCAGTCTAACTTAAAATATCAGCCATCTTTGGTGTCATTTTGTTTTTCGCCTAGTCTTACTAACAGTTTGGGATATATGCATATATTTTAATCATTACAGGTATGAAAAAAGGTAGAATATATAAGAACTGTAATGTGTGGAGGAAAAGTGGGAAACCATTTATGTACGAACACCCTCGGTACATCCGAGTGGTAATAAAACCCCAATCCACCTGTCACAAGCAATCCATTCTTTCGTGAGAGCGACACCTAACACTAGGGGCTGCCAGATCGTCAATCGCAATCTGGTAGCTCGCAGTGGCATTTTCGGTAATTCACATGGGTAATATATTTTTAGCAGTAATACGCCTTACGAATTCCACCGCCCCAAGTAACAAGTGACATGCCGGGCGGAAGGGATTAAAGTGGAAGTGGGAATGTGGTCGGATAGAGAAGTTTTGCCTTAAACTGAGACCTGGGTGGCGAAACATGGTCTCGAGAGCGGATCTGAGAGTTTTTGGCTTTATGTATGCACTCACGTTCTGTACTGTCTAATCGCAAAGACTCTGAATGCCTTATAGTCATTTCATGGTGACTTGTTTCTCTGTGTTTTTCATTTTAGTGTAGGTTGTATACTTTTTGTTTATAATTGGGTTATAAACTTATAATGAAAGCATAAAAAAAAACTTATCAACTCCATTCTTAATAGGAGGTAAAAATACTTTTTCACAGAAGTTAAGAGAAAAACAAGTGTTTGTTTACTGTGCAATTCAAGTGTATCTGTAAGCAAAAAAAAGTCTCATAGAACAACATTATAAAACAATTCATTCAGTGATAGACAAAGATTTCCCATTAAATATGGCTTCAAGGAAAGAAAAAGTGGGACAGTTAAGAAAACCTATCATGTGGACAGCAGTCAGTTTTTACTAAATATACAACTAAAAATAAAAGTTGCCCCTCTCGCATCTTACCGCGTATCCCAAATCATTGCTAAAAAAAACCTTACGAAGATGATGAAATATTATATAAAGCATTTTTAGAGACTGCAGATGCATTATTTGACAACTTTAAAACAAAGATGACATAATATCTGTAATAAAGTCAATAAAATCTACCCAGCTTTCTGCCAATATTGTGATGAGGCAAGTTGAGATTATGTTTGGTGATGTTATTTGACAGTTGAAAAAGTACTTGAGTAAATATTTTTATTTCTCACTTCAACTTGATTAATCAACGGAAGTGAGAAACGCTTCTCAGTTGGCTGTGTTTGTGAGTTTGTTTTTCAATGATTTTTTTTTATGTAAAAGAAGAACTTTTGAAAATTATTCCATTAAAAGGGAACTCACTATGGGTGAGGACATTTCCTCCAAATTCTAAACATTTATTTCTTCTGAAAATATTCCTGTACACAAGCTTGTTGATATCACAACAGATTGGGTTCCAGCTTTAACTGGTATCAAAAATGAATTTATTGCTTTGTGTAAGAAAGATAATTTTTTTCCACTTTTTGTTTCTCGCCAGCGTATAACCCGAACGGGTAGTAAGACGCGGTGCTAAATAATAATAAATATTTCTCACCACTGTATTCTTCATCATTTTGTGGAAAGTTTTTAAAATTCAATGGTTTTATGAAGCTTGTCATAAAAATTGTAACCCAAGTGAGGGCTCATGCTGTTCAAAGATGCTTGTTTAAAGCAATGACATACAAGCTTAATTGTCAGTATGGAGACCTGCTCCATACGGAAGTAGGCTGGGTGAGCAAAGGACGAGTCCCCCATCGCTTCAAAGATCTTCTGCCAGCAATGTCGTGTTTTTCAAAGAATGTGATGCACACTATCCCGAACTTGAAGATTTTGCATTCCAAAACTTCATTGAAAAACTCAATGGACTAAACCTCCAACTTCAAGGCAGGGACAAGGATTTAGAGATGATAGCTGTTGTACAGGCATTTTCCAAGAAACTTGAACTCGTTATTCAGCGACTGATTAAGGATGAACATATGAAACTTTACCATGCTGGTGACAAGATCCTTTTATGCGCATTGATGGAACAGTTTTGGATTCTTGGAGGAAGAAGGGCTGTGAAATCTTAGCTTTCCAAATGTGTAAAATGTTGCAGAATAGAAGGAATGGGCTTCCTGTCCCACCCAGCTTGGTATGTGAAAATTTTCAATCCAACTATTAAATAACTTTACATCAGCTATATTTTCATTGACTTTTGAAAGCTGGTATGGTTAAACCTATATATAACATCCATTATGCAATACTATCTATCATATCTTCCAAGTTCCAACACACAACCTAGAGAAGAAATATCTAAGAATTAATAAATCATTATAATTTTCTGTGTTTAAGTAAATATCAAAATACAATTACTATGATGCCAAAGTTGAAATTATTATTACTAGATAAAATAAATTAAAATTAAGATACCGATACGTATTGTTATTGATACTTTTCTTTAGATACTAGTAGAGTATCAATATTTTTCTTCCAATACTTTTAATGAGTACAGTATTGATACTTTTTTTCAATATTACATCTGTATGCCCAGCGCATTTACCTGACAATCACATTAAAGCTAAAGCTATATTTGAGATTAGTGGGGTGAGCCTAGCTGGTCCACTTTATCTTAAAAGAAACATTAACGATTGAATTTGTCAGTTCACATGTGCATAAGGCAGAAGAGATTCCCGCCTAATGGGCCAAGACCCTGTGATGCACCCTCACAATCATGCCTGGCTGATCTAGGGTCTGTTTAGCATGTTGCAACCACCCAATGCTGTAGAACAGCGGAGCTACTGGTGATCACTGTGTGAAAGTTGCCTAGTCTTTGTGCATTCTTAACTAACGAAAGACATATCTTCGTAGGTCGATAACCCAAACCTCATTGGGCAGCTCGGAGAAAAAAAACCCATCATAGTTTCGCTCCAGGGGAGGGAGGAGTTTGCTCCTCCATGGTTATGACCAGCATTACAAAGGAAGTCAAAAACTCAGCCTTAGGGATAACATCATTTTCAGAGATTTTACCCTAAGTTTCCCAGCAAGGATCTCATAACCTCAGCTATACATGACCAAAGCCCGTTACGCATTACCAACCACTTAGTATGTGATGAACGAGAGACTCTGGCCTTACCCTGTCCACACATTATGTGACCTTTGGGGGTTCAACCCACCATCCAGAAGGACGAACATTGACTAGCAGCCACCAACATGGAGGCTCCCTGTACAAATTTCATTGGCACGATTCCCTTAAGATCAGGGAAACTGGTGTTCCAAAGGGTTGTGGACACACGAAAATAATATACCCAGACAATCAACCTCCAGGTTAAAATGGTTGCACTCCTTTTGGCAGCTTGAGTCCTTCACTACTAGGATCGCTGCGGTTAGTCCTATCATCACCCAGCAGTGACACTAGTGAAGCCCAGTGTTGAAGGGCTCAAGCTGGCAAAAGGAGTGCAGCAAAAACCCCGTAAGGTTGAGAGTCTGTTTCTTACTTGTTTGTGTTTGTGGGTCAAATGTGAACGTCAAGAGGGATTAACACATCCGTTCCCAATAAGCAATTCAACACCTGACTCAGCATATAACTCGAAAGATTCAAGAGTGATGAAATGGTAGGGTCTATGTCGCCTGAGATCAATTTGACCTTTGACCTCATGACCTACTTCAAGCTAATTGTGGGCGTGTTTTCCCCATCGACATGCTGAGATAGGAATATACCCAGGTTGACGTCGCAACCCAGATGACATCGGAATCCAACTTGGATGTTATTTATAGAACTGGGTTGTCCTCCCTCAGCATACTTTTAGCTTTGAATACGTTAGCTACTTTCTGGTAACTTGGATGTTATTTAGTGACTGCGCCAGTTTGGCAGCTTGACATGTCGAGACAGGAATAGATTACAGGTGATGTCACAAACCTGATGACATCAGAAGCTATGTATCACCACTTGCGTCAGTTTGGCAAGGTGGGTGATGAAGTCAAAATCTATTTTTGATGTTTGAAATGGTGAAGGAGTATGGACACAAAGTTCAAAGCATATTTTAACAAACAGACAGGTTAGGACAAGAAGTGCGATCCTGAAGCTAATGATCCAGTTACCTCTGCGAGGTATAGTTATTTTTTTATATTGGTTTGGTTTATACAAATTAGGAGAAAGGTTCGCTGAGTAAATGAGACATGTGCAAAGAACTATGTCGGTTTCTTTAGCGATGTTATACCTTAAACCCTGCCTCCAACGATTTATTGCTCTAAAAGTGTGAAATTCTAACGAGGAATCCTATTTGGTGACATTCAAAGAACAATGAATGGATATAATATATTCACATTCACTAAAGTTTTTACTGAATTGCAATTCCGTGTGAATACATAAACTAGTTTCATCTGATGAAAACAAAACCATCAAACTCTTTTAAAATAACCTGTGCTATTATGTCAACGACAATGAATGATGCGGAAGAAGTTCTGGCAACACAGTTTGAGAGTAATAATTAAGGGTGTTATAAGTGACTTATTTTAATTATTTCTTATAATATTTAAATATCCAACTATAGAATGTCTGGCTATATTATTACATGAATAAAATGATGATTATAACATAATAAAACAAAATGATCTTATGACTTTTTATATGAAGTACAAATAGATATTTAAAATTCTAATGTTGATTAATAAAAATAACAGTTGCATAAAACGTGAAATGGAGATCATAGTGCATAATGTACGTATACAGAAAAGGGGATCTGGTTTCTTTTTTAGCTGCCAAAACTATTTTTTGCTACAAAGACTGTACCTGACACACAGACTAGAGTGGAGATATTCGTACAGTCATTTAAAACAAACATTGAGGGTTCAATAAGAAGTGAAAGAGGGTTATTATTAAACATTTCTGAAAACCATTTTGTAACTATAATTTTAAATAGTTTGATACATGTGTTTAAAAGTACACATGGTGAAAATTATGAGAAGGTAGTAATTAATTAGCAATTATACATTTAATTAGGGGGCAAGAGCCTTGAACACACCTATAACCCCTCACCCCTCGAACTTGGACCACAGTTTTGGTGTCCCGAGACACAATTGAGAAACCTCTCAACAAGAACAGTCTTGCTAAGCACATATTGCCAAACAAACACCCATAATCCATGACTATAATATAAGACGAGATAAAAGCTTAATACACCCCTACTGAGCATTCTTGGAGCACCATTTTTTGTATGCATGCTGACGGGGTCCCTCCATTTTTAATATAATTACCTCCCCCCTGAGTTCTCTTCTTCTCTACAGTACATGTTGAGTGGGTCCCTTGATATTTCATACATTAACCTCCTATAATAACCTATTCGAGGCACCCTTCTTAATTACATAGGTCCTGCATGTTTCACACAGTTACCTCTTATCAGAGCTCAGAGCCTTTTTGAGTTACCTTTCTTCACTACATGTGCACTAATTTAATATAGATCCCCCCCCCCCAAGTTTCATACAATTACACCCTATCAGAGCCCATTCGTGGAACCCTTATTCATTAAATGTAGTCAGAAGTGCATCCATCTATGATACATTTATCTCTCCATTTGTTCTCTCAGTGCATCATTCTCTATGTCATATTGATGGTGCGCCTCCATGATTAATACATTTTAACTTCCCAGATAGCTCTCTTAGAACACCCTTCTTCTCTAAATGCTGATCATATCCCTCCATGTTTCATACATTTACCCCCTTCTTAGCTTTCTTAGAGTACCCTTTTTCTTTAAATATTGACAGTGCATCTCCATGATTAATTCCTACCCCCTCTTCATAGCTCACTCAGTGCATCATTCTCTACATCATATTGACAGTGCACCTACATGATAAATACATCTACCCCCCTTCTTAGGTCTCTTCAAGCACCCTTCTTCTCTACATGTTGACCGGATACCTCCATGACTAATACATTTACCCCCCTTCTTAGGTCTCTTTAAGCACCCTTCTTCTCTACATGATGACCGGATACCTCCATGATTAATACATTTACCTCCCCTCAGAGCCCATTTCAAGCACCCCTCTTCTTTACATGTATACTTCCTATGGGTCCCTCCGTGTACAATACATTTACCTCCTCCCTTAATTCTATTAGAGCAACCTTCTACCCTACATGTTGCCATGACACCTCCGTGATTAATACATTTACCTCCCCCAATAGCTCTCTTAGAGCATTCTTTTTCCCTACATGCTGACCGGGTTCCTCCATGTTTCATACATTTACCTCCTATCAAAGCCCATTTGAGGCACAATTCTTCTTTACATGTAGTCTTATAATAAGTCCCTCCATGTATAATACATTTACCTCCTCCCCTAGGTCTCTTAAAGCATCCTTCTTCTCTACATGTTGACGGGACACCTGCATAATTATTATATTTACCCCCTTTCTCAGTTTTCTCAGAGCACCATTCTTCTTTAAATGTTGACGAGACATCTCCATGATTATTACATTTACCTCCCTTCTTAGCTCTCATAGAGCATCCTTCTTCTACACATGTTGACAGTACACCGCCATGATTAACACATTTACCTCCACTCCGAGCCCATTTAAAGCACCCTTCTTCTTTACATGTGTTTTTACAATATGTTTCTCCATGTGTAATACATTTACCTCCTCCCTGAGCTTTTTTAGAGCAACCTTCCTCTCTACATTTTGAGAAGGCACCTCCATGATTAATCAATTTACCTCCCACAATAATGCTCTGGCAGCACCCTTCTTTTTTACATGTTGACTGGATCCCACCATGATTAATGCATTTACCTCCATGCTGAGCCCATTTAAAGCAGTCTTCTTCTTTGCATGTATACCTACGATTAATCCCACCATGATCAATGCATTTACCACCCCTAAGAGCCCATTTAAAGCACTCTTCTTCTTTGCATGCATACCTACGATTAATCCCTCCATGTATTGTACATTTACCTCTCGCCTTAGCTCTTTCAAAGCATCCTTCTTCTTTACATGTTGACCAGGCACATCCATGATTAATACATTTACCTCCCCTCTTGGCTCTGTTAAAGCACCCTTCTTCTCTACATGTTGACCGGGTCCCTCCATGTTTAATACATTTACCTCCTATCAAAGCCCATTTGAGGCACCCTTCTTCTTTACACGTATACTTATGATAGGTCCCTCCATGCATAATACATTTACCTCCTCCCTTAGCTCTTTTAGAGCACCCTTCTTCTCTACATGTCAACAGGAATCCTCCATGAGTATTACATTTACCCCCCTTCTTAGCTCTCTTAGAGCATCCTTCTTCTTTACAAGTTGACAGGACACCTCCATGATTAATACATTTACCTTTCCCTTGAGCTTTCCTAGAACACCCATCTTCTCTACATCTTGTCCGGGTCCCTCCATGATTAATACATCTACCTCCCGTCCGAGCCCATTTCAAGCATCCTTCTTCTTTACATGTGTACTTACGATGGGTCCCTCCATGAGCAATACATTTACCTCCCCCTTGAGCTCTCTTAGAGCAGCCTTCCACTCTACATTTTGAGATGGAACCTCCATGTGCAATACATTTACCTCCCTTCATAGAGGCCTTAGAGCATCCTTCTTCTCTACATGTTGACCGAATCCCTCCGTGATTAATACATTTACCTCCCTTCAGAGCCCATTTCAAGCACCCTTCTTCTTTACATGTATACTTATACTGGGTTCCTCCATGTATAATACATTTACCACCACCCTGAGCTCTCTTAGAGCATCCTTCTTCTCTACATGTATTTTTAACATAGGTTATTCCAGGTGTCAATTGTTTACTTCCCTCCTCAGCATATTTTGAACATTTGTATCCTTTAATTACAGCTCTTTTTATTTTATTTTCTGGAGAATTACTAATCAATTCCTGATCTTTTGATTGAGAGGACCCATTCTGTATTAATATAATCGGTCGTTTTAGGTATCCTTGGTAATTCTGTAACAAGGAGAATTATTGCAATAAGTTTTAAAATGATCCTGCTTTGTTATGATATCAACAATAATAATTATAACTGATGAAAATTGTAGTGTTATCATAAATAAATAAGGCCAAAATAAAAAGTTTTTAAATCATTATGAAAGGTAATAAAACCAATATGAAAATCTAATCGCGTAGTTTTGGTTCGAGGGGGTCATTCCTTTATGGGAAAAAGAATAGCATACAACATTACAAAACATCTAAATGACAATGAATTCAGAGTGACCTGTCCGAACTTTTTTTTATGAACATATTATCACCTAATATATTCCCATGTGTCCAGCCAATTCCTTCTATAAATGCACTTTGGTCAAATTGGAAAAAGTTTTAAATTTGAAAGTGTAAAATATATATGTTCACCTTTAGAAAGGAAAATTTACATAATTAATTAAGTCAGCAAATCAGTAATCAAAAATGTATATATATTTATTTAGAGCCGGTATGGATATGAATTATAAAAAAATATGCTAAAGATTTACATTAATAAGCTCAAGAATAATATATTTTATGAAAATCTTCACAACTAAAGATATAGAAAGGAAATATTTTACCACACGAGATAAATAGCCGCATTCATTTATTTAATTTCCAGTGTACTCTTAATGAGTTTATCACCATAGTTAGAGTTCTATATTTACATTATCAGTATAACAATAATCTAGAAATCACTTAAACTCTAACAGATCTATTTGCCGAAGTTGTGCAATTTCATAGAGAGGAACATTATCAAAATATATTCTTAAATAAAAAATTCAGATTAGTTGCAATTTTCCCAAAAGGGGACACTACCTCAGCATAATTGTCATCAAATCTTACTTCAAATTTAAATTTACAAAAAAGAAACATCCAAAGGTAGCATTAACGTTTAAGTTCAAGGTTACTATTCTAGGCCAACAACGTCATACTGGCAGAGTTTAATCAAGATCAACCTACACAAGATATCTTAATTTGTAACCTTTATTGAACATAAATTTCCTTCGGAAAACGGTTCAACATTATATAATGCATATATAGACATAATGCACTCATACAAAACATTAAACTTTAACTAGATGGTGAATGTTAACCTTGTCTTTGGTATCACGTTACAAACAATCAGGAAAATTACGGCTAGTGCATGGCATCATGGGTCATGGGAGACTCGACGTTTGATGCATTTGCGTTGTTATGATGCACGAGAAATACAAACAAAATATTTTTGCGACTTTACAACTAAGCTATTGAAAATTCGTGACTTTTCAGGGACTTTCGTGGCCCAGTAGACACCCTGTAGATCGGGACAACATCGTCAAATAGGAGAAGGTGATAAGTTTATGAGTGATATTATTCAACGTTATTTTTTCTTTGCAGTTATTTTATAATGTTCATAGACCTATAAATTGGGAAGATGCTATATGTAATGTATTTCCATGTAGGTTGGCTACCATGTGTGGTGACGCAATAAATAATCTGCTTCCCATCATGCCCCATCCTAAATGGCTATTGAGAATATTATCGATAGTGTTCCCGACCAAACCTTCCAGTCGAGCAGGAACATTAATTCCACTAAGTCGTTTTTTGATTTAAGCCGTTCTGTACCATGCGGATGTGCCACTATATTACTATAATAATCTTTACTGCTTAATATAAATTTTGTTTAGATCCAAAAAGATAAATGTTACATTTTAAGTGAAGTTTTTAGCTTTGAAATTAACATCTTCCTACTAATTTGTTAATTAATGCATACTTTTTTACTTTGTAAAATATCAATTATCAATATTATGAAATTTTTTCGGTGTTTTGAAATATAAATTTTGGGGAAGATTCATATGAGGAATATTTAAATATAGCACCATAGGCATTATTGTTGGGTGAAGAGTGTTACATAACGTGAAAGATTGTATGTGTTTTATTGCTTAAGTTTGATCATATTTTATGTTACAGTGACAGAGGTAAACAAATATTTCCAGTAAAATTATTATGTTAGATGTTAAACTTATAAACAACACAAATGTTGAAACTCTAAATTACATTTAAAAAAATCTTAGTTATATAGGTTGAACATGCCTTTAAAATATATTTATCAAATTTATATATAAAGAATATTATGAGAGTACACTATATCATTATAATATTGAATAATAAGAAACCTGTGCTCAAAAATGGACCATTGATGTTTAAGAACAAAATATTAACAGATAAGAGAGAAATTAAAAATTATTTTACATACATTTATATTGAAGCAACAATAATCCTTATGTACCCTTAGCAATACGAAAAATAATTATAAAAAATATCAGGCTAATCTTATTTGTATTTAATGGAAAATTAATATTTAATTTAAATAGTTATTTAGAAGAGAAGACTAACTCCTTAATTTCACAAGAAAATATGATACATTATTATTTTAATTTATTTAAATCCATTACTTTTTCCAGCCTGTGGCTTGGGTCAGTTTTTTTATTCAAGCAGTATATTTTCAACCACCAGCGTGTTAGTCCTGCTGTAGATTCATATGCCTTATAATATACTCGTAACAAGACTAGGACAGGCAAAACATCCAGTACTCAGCCGTTAATTCACCACTGTGAAAGAGTAAGCCCACATTTCACCAATAATAAATTTTCGGCCATTCCAGGAATCAAACCTAAGACCTTTAGCTTTGTATAAAAACATACTATTGACTGTGCTAAGGTGTCGGATTCACATTTTATTATTATTGTTTTAAATTTCCTCCTACAAGAACTGAAACAATCAACAACTGAAACCAAATACAAGCCCTGGTCTAGATCAAATAATAGCAGAAATTATCAAGCAATTGGGTTGTATCAAAACCCAACAAACCTGCAGAAATAAAAGAGAACTATAGAACAAGTTCTTTGAAAACCATGATGGATACACTTATGGTAAAATGGTATGCAGCAGACTAAAGTGTATTTTAGAAAATCAAAATCTCCTATCCCCAGCACATGCATGATTTATAGTCCATCATTCCACTCAAAAAAAATCCCTGCCAAGTCAATACATAAATGACAGCCTCGATAAAGGAAATACTACCTTAAGACTTTTCAATGGCTATAAAACCGCCTCTGGTTGTGTTTGGAGAATCAAACTCTTGAAGAAAATGCTGCAACTAGGCATACATGATAAAACACTAAATGGGTTTACAGTTTCATTATTCATCATGAAAGGAATATAAATTTATATTTATATTTTTCCACTGTAGACAAATGATACACGCTGATTGGATCCAAATAAACCATTATAACTAAAGTGATTTATTGAAACTTCCATTTAAGTTCAGAAACTATGTATTTGGAAATGACAGTACTTATCTTATTATTTATTTTCTTGCATGTTTTCCACAATGCTGAATACCAGGGAGGTGACAGCCCAGCAATCTGATGCGGCTAATTTGTTTACCTCATGTTTCGTGAACTTAGCCACTTGTGTTTCCTTCCAGAAGTGACATTGATTCCAATGTAGCTTTATCTGACACTGTATATATTCTTGATGCCTTGAAGTTGTGAAGTGATGGTTTCATTGGTGAAAATGGGTTTAATTTTTCAATTTTCTGGTCCGTTTGTTGTCTTTTTCTCTCTGATACCATTTTCTTGTGCCCCATCCTGTCTTTCAGAGTTTACCCAAGGTATAATAAAAAAACTTTGCAACTAAACCATTCATCATAATATTAACTGATAACATAAAACATATGTCTGTAGTGTGCCATACTCATACACACAACACTACACTTGTCTAAATAGAACAGTTCTATTCGAGCTTAACAAAACAACTACCTGTCCAGGGGAATCAACCAATGATGCTCTAAGCATGCGATGTCACACGGGCACAGAGCCATCTAGTGATGAGTGCCGTGTACTTTAGCTATCACATCATGATGAACATGGCACAACCTTCTTTCCATCAGCTGCCGTATGGCAAAAAATAAGTATATTGAATACCTCTGTTGTCTAAATCCATGCTGTTCTTCTTTCTACCCCCCTTTCATTTTATTTCTTACTATCTTTTCATGTATTTCTGTACAGAGGCACATGAGCGTTATCCCCTATCATTTGTAAACCTCTTCCTGTCTTTCTTGAAAATATGTATTATAGCTTCCCTTTTACAATCTTTTGGTATCTTGTTCTCCTTCCAAATAACACTCAGCACCCTGTTTAACCATTGTATACCTACTTCACCTGCAGCTCTTATCATTTTCACATTTAATTTGTCCACACCTAGTTCTTTTCCTTATTACATCCTCTTTAATCCACCCTCCACCTCCCCTTCTGCCATTTCTTGCTGCTTCTCTGCTTCACTCTCATCTTTTTCTTTTTCCGGGTCGAATATCTTCTCAAAATATTTAATTCATAGTTCCTTTTCTTCCTCTCC
Organism: Timema shepardi; assembly: GCA_902151425.1. Lineage (NCBI taxonomy): Eukaryota > Metazoa > Arthropoda > Insecta > Phasmatodea > Timematidae > Timema > Timema shepardi. The sequence continues at coordinate 41,669 of CABFVX010005324.1, forward strand.
TGTCTTTAACGTTCTTCCTTCTTCAACCATCACTCTAACTTCTTGTCTTTTCTCTCTTCTCCTGTTTCCTACTTGATTCTTTAACACCTTCTTAATTCCTTCCAAGTCCTGTTTCAGCATTTTTGCATCCAGTCCTTCCTGGCTTTCTGTACCACTCGCTTAGCTCCTGTTTTTCTTCTCCAGTGCTGCTTTAACCCTGTCATTTCACCAGGGTGTCTCCTTACACTTCCTTTTATTAGTTGTCCTCCATATACCTCCTTTACAGCTCCCATCAAACTGTTCTTAAACCTTTCCCATTCAACCTCTACACTTTCCTTCTCACCCTTGGGTATTAAGCTTCTTGTCTTTCTTAAGTACAGCTCTCTTTCCTCTTTATATTTTATCCTCCACGCCCTTATTATTCTTTCATATCTTACCATCTCTCTCCTATAATTCCCAATCCTTTATGTCTAGTACCACCAGCCTGAGGTTACTACATAAGGACAAACTGGATATTATCGTGATGTTTACAGTCTGCCTTTTCATTTCCATGAGAAATTAAGTCAATCCTCAACTTTCGCTCCCCATCCTAACTGTATCTAACTTTCTCTTTCCTTCTTATACCAGCTCTTTGCCTCTTTCATTGTTCTTATACCATTTGTTTGCCCCTTTCATTTTGTTTCTCTCACATAGCTCCAAAAGCCTCTTAACCTCCTTGTTTCTCTCTCCCCATCCTTCTTTCCCTAATCAATCCTCTCAAACCCTCATCTCTCTTTTCCTACTTTTGCGTTATGATCCCCCATTACTACCTGACTCTCATTTCCCATATGCCTTTCTACAGCTTCCTCAAAACAGAGTGTAGACTCTAAATTAAGAATGTGCTGCTACACAAGTGCATAGTTGAAACTAGGAACAGTTGCAACCTAGGACGGCCGCCTAGCTTACGATTACATTCCTAGTCTTGAGACAATGGCTTCTTTACTGAGCATGTAAATTACTGTTAGGGATGAACAGCCAGTTCATGACCCGAGTTTATACAGGGACAAACTGACTGACTAGCAAGATAGTTGTGTCCGGTACTTCATCAGAGGATGTTGTCAAACTTAAGACCTCTGCATGGTCAAAGAATATAGTAGAGTTAGAGTAGTTTACCCATAGATAGTTATCATGCATCAAGTATAATCTTTTGTAAATAATTGTATATTTGTTATTTCATGTTATTCAACTAGTTCGTTATAGAATAGTAAACATCTCTCGTTTTATTTAAATGTGTGTGTGTGTGTGTGTGTGTGTGCATGCGTGCGTGCGTGCTCCCATCCTCTATGAACTGGTGACTGGTACAACATTATGTTTAGTAAGTGGTGTCTCAAAAACAATTTATATTCAAAATAAAGTTAGTATCATTTTCCGAAATCAATTTAAATTTTAAGTGATGAAAAGTTTACTCACAGATAGTTCCTCTTTAATAGGAGGGAGTGTGGAAGATCCTGGACAGCATCCGGTCACCTGATAATCGTTCGCTTCTCCTTTCAAACATAGCTCCAATTTTATTGGATGATCAATAATCTCAGACTAACAGGAAACAGAGATTTAAACAAAACATAGATTAGGTTAACACTTTAATGCAAATTGGTTCACAGTGTTAATTATAGTGTAGAACACTCTCCAATATCAATTTGGTCCAAATCATTAGAACCGTTTCCAAACCATTCTAAATGTTCAAATATCAGTCATCAATAAACTATCTTCGAATTAATTTGATTAAAAAACAGTAAACATTCCAAAATGTTCATCATGAAAACATTATTAGGGATTATTATTTTATTTACCAAATAATTTATCACTAAACTAGGCCTATACCCTTTGATTTAGATCTTAAGCTAGAAAAAATCTGTAAATACTCCCCAAATTTTTATTTTGAACAACATTATTGAAGCCATTTTCAAATATGTTAACTTTCACGAATAAGATATCTTTAAGCTACCCTTCATTTTAGAGCTAGAATTACAATACTAATTTTTCCTTAAAGTATGTGCATTTTCACATAAAATTATTGAGTTTTAACCAAATTCATCAAAATGTTTCTGATGTAGCCCTAAGGGATTATAAAACTTTGTTTTTTAATAAAAATACACATATGACTTCAACATTATATCATAATTTCAAGGTTAAATAGCTAAAGCTATTGAAACAGTTATCTAATTAGAAATAACAAAGATAAATGTTGACCTAAGAGGCAAGAGAATGATACATAAAACTGTATTGGGAGTGATATTTATATAATTTAGTTTCTTATTTTCACTCAAATAAAATGTGAGCCGAGTTTCAAAACTTCGGTTTAGGTTGCGTTTGTACAATATGGAATTTACTCTGATTATTGTAAAATATTATAGTTTTGTGAGGGTTTTACACCAATAAAGAGCACTAGAACCTACGCTTCAACAACTTTAAGAATATAATGACATATTTACTAAACTAAGTTGAATAGTAAAAATATTTACAAATAATCATACTTGAGCCAAAAAATTTAAGCCTTTCTAAACAATATAGACCTCTAAGTAATGTGCAGATATAATATATAAGGAGTTGGTGGTAAAAAAGAGACATAATATTGTTATTATTATTAGCACCACGTCTTACTACCCGTTCGGGTTATACACACTTACGCTAATGTGTAATGGTAGGGTGATTGTGAGATGAAATGGAGGACCTACAGTTTAATGTGGAATCCGAACCACGGTGGAGACCTGGCATTCCTCACATTCACAAGATGTCTTGTCAGAGGTGAAGGAAGGGTTTGGTAATCAGATAAATCTTTGCCGGGACCGGGGATCGAACCCCGGCCGCCAGCATAGAAGTCTGACACCTTACCCCTAGACCACCAGGTCACCTACCATAATATTGTTAACAAACACAAATATAAAGGCTAAAGAGAGTTAAGTGAGATGGCAGTTTATATATTCAAAATTGAATAAATTTATATACATGCATATATTATAATTATATATATATAATATAAATCTATGACGGAAATACTAATACAATCAGGCATGTAGCTAGGGGGCCTGCAGGGGGTCTGGATCCCCTACAATAAAGAAAAATTAATAAAAGAAAATTGAGAAAAAAATAGTAAAAGATTTTTTTTAAAGAAAATATTAAGAAAAATTGAATAATAATGTATTTACGTAAAGTAATAAAGGGACAAAGTGAACCAATTTTCAAAGTAATTATTAATTTGTTATCCATAGCGGGCTACCATGATATATTCCCTATCCCTCCCCTTCCGCTCCCCTTGTCAAAGCTCTATGAACCTTATTACAACCGAACTGGAGTCTGTTGGATCCATGACACATCCACATATAAGAGAAACGGTAATGTTGTTTCTACGTTATTATTCCAAGCAACCAATTACCTGTTAAATTTTTCAAGCGTGTATATGTTACTGATTAAATTTAACAAGTCTACATAATATATAATACTCTTGCAGAACATGAGTGTTGAGATCATTTTACTTTTAAACTTTTAATTTAAAAATAGTTATTTCTAAAAAATTGAATATCCCCCCCTCCCTGCTTCAGCCCCCCTTTAACAAAATCCTGGCTATGTGCCTGAATACAATAATAATGTATTTACATTTTTAGTCGGTTTAATTAATGTAAAGTGAAACTATACAGTTATCTTTATGAATGCATTATTAGAAACTTATGATAACTTTTTATATTAACTATATAAATTAATGAATCGAATAAAGACGTTACACAATGGCAGATTTTAATGACTTTCAATTAATGTTGGTGGTCAAAAGTGGGCTCCATATAAAAATAAGGGTTTATAAAATAAAAGTTCTAAGAAACTTTGTTTTTAAAATCAATCAAATTTTATTTAATTAAAACGTTACTCACGAGAAGTTCCTCTTCAACAGGAGGTAATATTATAGAGTCTGTCCAACATTCTGTCTCCTGATAATCACGTGCTTCTACTTTAAAATATTCATCCGATTTTATTGGAAGATCAATTTCAGACTAGATGGGAACAAGAGAAATTTTAGAGCATACTTTATAAATTTTAGAAAATCGATTTATACTAAACATGTTTTAGACAAAAGAGATTTACGAGCTTATACAAATAGAGCTGTATCGAAAAGTTTCGGAACATAGAGACTTATGATGACCATATGTCAGAGCAAAGTGATTTATATTGGCACATTTTAGAATACATGTTTAAAAGAAGAAAATTTTCTAAAGAACTTAGATAAATAAAACAAAATGAGCTGTCAACCTCCAACAGTCTAAAGCAGCAGTTCCCAAACCATTCGACTCGCATACCACACCAACAATTTCCATAATTTGGAATACTACCATGATAATGCTAAATATTTACTATTTTGGTACATTTTTAATGGTTCCTTGGGATATATTAACACAGATTGTGTGGCTGCACCAGCTCTCTGAGCATGAATCTATGCATCCACCCATTTAACCACTGTTTAAATCTATTGTACTTTTGGCTGGATTTGGCCTGAATATACTAATGATATTTCCTGAGGCCCAATCTTTTTCCAACTTTGTTTTGTTTGCCTTCTCACGACGTACCACCGGGAATATTTGTACGTACCACAGTTTGGGTACCGCAGGTCTAAAGCATCAAGCTAATAATAACTGGAATGCCCGTGACTAGGATGGGTTAGGGTTTGTATTTCGTCTAGGTGCAGTGAGGATGATTTTAGACTTTGAGCAATTAACAATTAGCAGGATTGTTCATAATTCATTGCAAGAGCAATTCAAAAATAAGTAGTCCTCAAGACAATACACCTTAAAATAGGCCCTTTCATTGGATAGGTTAAAGTATGAACAATTAAACATTTTTAATTTTCTACCATGATTATATTCTTCTTTTTTCTAAGAAGGTGTGTATTTGATTGATGTTGATGATGATGATGATGATGTTGTTGTAGTTGCTGTTAGGCGTTATAAATTTAAGCGCAAAATCATTTTATGAATAGACAGACATATCTAATGTGTGTATTTATGATCTAATTTTTTTATGTACATAAATAAATCACACGGCTTATAATAGTCCTGTAAAATTTTCTTATACTTTTGTTGGTACAATATTCTTCAAAATCTATTGTTTTATTTATGAGTTGTGAGAACTGGTTGAAAGGATATAGAAGAGCAATTGGAGTTAATTACTAATCATTTTATTTTACCTTCTCCAAACTTATGCTGGTGACTTTTCTCTAAGTTACCCTTCTGAGCCCTAATAAGTCGTTAATAATATCATGGTGGTAAATATACTAATAAATTAAATCTATGATACAATCGTGCATACTTTCTCACATGGGATATTAAAGTGTAAAACAATATTTTAAAAAATAAATATATATTATTAGTAAAATGCATTCTGAAAAAGTAGTACAAAGTGTTAAGTATAGTGTTAAAAACTCAACATTATATATAAACATATACATATCTATATAATTTAGAACCAGATCTTTAGAATCATTTTCAAACAATTTAATTTTTTCAAAATTCATTAATTTTGGACTTTTATAAAAAAAAACATGTAAGCCCCCCTCTCACCCAAATAAACATTTGAAAGATATTGTTGAAACCATTTTCTAAATATATAATTACACCATCGTATATCTTCAATACTAAGACACAATGTTTATGCAATTTTAACATCTATAAAAACGAGGTATGTCTTAGAATCAATGGCATCTTAGAATCACTGTTATTTTTCCCCGCGCTTTGCACATGGCACCACACTTTTCTATTCACGCGGAAGCCCTATCTCTATGTTTGACAATACGTTTGTTTTTATGACGAAGCCCCGGCTCCAAGTTTGGCCGTTTGTGCATTCTTCAGTTCCATTGGAGAATAAAGTGACTCTGATATTGATTCAGCTGCAGATATCGACGACTCAGAAGAATCAGACTGATAATGATTCAGAAGGAAGTGATACCACCTACTGATAAATAAGAATGCTAGAAATAAAATAATAATCTTGCCTTGAAGTATGAGCAATTTTAACAAAAAATTATTAAGTTTGAAAAAATTCATTAAAATGTTAATTATAAAACAAGTTGTTTTTTAATAAAAAGACACGCAAGACTTCAAGGTCTATCCTAATTTTGAGGTTAAATATCTTGTCTTTGAAATAGTTAGCTAATTAGAAATATCAGTAGAAGATACGTACATAGATTATGACACGTGAGGCGATAGATAAATAAAACTGATTGGGTAAGATATTTACATAATTTGGTTTCTTATTCTCACTCAAAGAAAAGTGAGCCAAGTTTCAAAACTTCAATTTAGGTTTCATTTGTACAACTTTGGAATTTACTCTAATTGTAAAATATGATAGATTTGTGAGGATTTAACACTGTTTAAATATCACTAGAACTTAAGCTTCAGCAACTTTTAGAATAGGCCCTATTATCTTTTGAAAACTTTTTAGACTATTAGATTAATTATATAAATTAATAAATCGAATAACATTATACAATGTCAGATTTGATTGGCTTTCAATTAATGTTGGTATTCATAAGTGAGCTTCAAAAAAAAAAAAATCAAGGTTCATAAAATAAAAGTTCTAAAATAATCTAAATTATTGATTAAATTTTATTTATTTAAAACGTTACTCACAGGAAGTTCCTCTTCAACAGGAGGTAATATTATAGAGTCTGTCCAACATTCTGGCTCCTGATAATCAAGTGATTCTACTTTAATATATTCCTCTGATTTTATTGGAAGATCTATTTCCGACTAGAAGGAAACAATATAAGATTTAAGGCACAGCTTATACATTTCGGAAAATAGATTTATAAAAGACATGTTTTAAAGCCTAGAGATAGAGATAGGTTAGGGATTCATACCAACAACCTGTACTGTGAGTTATTTTTACATGAAGTGCTTTCTCGTTCTCACACCAGGCAAATGTTAAATGATTTTTAAAACTTTAGTTTCAGTTGCATTAAGCACATACTGCCATTTACTTTAATTGAAAGGTATGATAATTCTATGAGAGTTTTAAACTGTTAAATAGAGAGACACTGAGGCTGTACACAATAAGGTGAAAGTATGTGTGCCAACGTGAGAAGGGTATGAACATAATTGTAGTTTTCCAAGGCACTTGGCTAAAGAAATAAAATTACACTGATTATCTATAGATGTATAACTTCTTGTATGTATTATTTATTACTGCTAACACCCAAATATGCATATATGTACATAGTAAATTGAGGAAAGTTCACACCAACAGTTAATGTTCTGTGAACATATCTATGATAGGTCTTATCTTCGGCGAAATCTGAGGTTGTTTTTAAACTGTCCGCTATATATAAGGTTAAAAACCAAACTATAACTGGACACAGCAGATTTAATAAATACAGCTTTAACAAAATATATATACTCCATTCACGGTAGAAATTACTATCTGAAAGGTCTTTTTTCCTACCAATATCTTACTATATAATACATTTCTTGTAGGGAAAAAGGCCTGTCGAAAAACAATTCCTATGGTGAACAAACTTTACCTTAATTTCAAACTCTTCTTCGTGGTGAAGATTATATTCCAAGTCCTCTTTTGGTTCAATCTTCACAGCGAATGTATCTCTCTCCATCTTGTTATAGTGAAGTTGATATTGACAACATACAAAGAGTAAATCTTTTTTTATTGACCCAAACATTGAAAATATTAAATATAAACTACTAGATATTGCATACTCCATAGCAAATGTTTACAGTTAGCAATAGTTTATCGTTTTAAAGTTTGGGAAAAATTATAATGATTTAAAGAGGCCTGTTGATCCTATCGCTGCTGTTGTAGAAATGGAACTAATTTTTTCAATGCTATAATAATATGTTAAATTCACAATTGCTTTTAAACCTTTTATAGATAAGCATGAAATATTTTAAAATAACAATTAGAATTAATACTAGGGGAGGACGGGATCGCGAACCTTTAAGAAAAGGTCGGGAATTTATCAATTTCTGTTGGTCGAGTGGGAATGCCCCTTTCCCGAAAAGTTTTGGGCGGGAAATAATACAAGGGGGGTGCGCTCCTGTTATAGCAGTTACTGCCCAGATTCATCACTGTTAATCTATTTTGTAGACAGTCTTCTTCTTTGTTCTTAAGCAAACTTGGTGGCTGTGATGGGAAGGGGGTTATTTTACCACTTGTAGAGAGACAACCAAGTTGGAAGGTCCATGACTTATTGTGCTCTGGCTATCAACATTAAGTTCAGCAAGTGAAAGCACTTGAAAGATTTAGAGAAGGATAGAGTGTGGAAATGAAAGGAAGGGGTCGAGGGGGAAGGAAGTAGCTTGCCAAGGTCAACCATTTATGAGGGATCAACTTGTCTGTTGTTGGTGAGCCAGCCAGAGAGTTTAGTGTAAGGGGTGTTAAACAAGCACTTTTAAGAGGTCCTAGAGAGAACATTTAAGGGGCATTAAAACTAGATAAAATTTAAGGAGTTTTAATAAACCTAAGTAATTTTAAGAGGTTTCAAACCTAAATAATATTTCACAGTTTCATACTTAGAGCACATGGAAGAGGTGCCAAACATTATGTTTTGTAGTATTTTTTGTGGTCTGGAAATAATTAGATATAAAACATGATTTTCAAAAGAAATTAACTAGTAAAAATAATTTTCATACAAAATTGAATTAAAAATGCTATTTGCAAACCTCTATTTATTTTATTGTTATTTTTAATACTTGTATTACTTTAAGCAAAGTTTTTTTAGGAACGTGTCTTACAACCCGTTGCAGTTATATGCCTATTTACTAGTAACTAGTGTGTTAGGAATAAGTATAAAGGAGGTGTACCCACATTTGGGTGGATAGAGTGGTAAACCATTTAGGAAAAACCACTATTAGTACAAACGGCAAAGATCAAACTACAATATTCCCGTCATCGGCAGTTTAATTTATTGCATGAGTGATGCCTTAGAAGCAGGTTTTAATAACATCATAATTTTTAAAAGTCATACCATATTAGTTTAGAAATCAATATTTTTTTAATCTAAAATTATTCTAAGACATAATTTTAAAATTTCCCGTCCCGTTCCTGTCCCGAAATAAAAAAGTAGTTCCCATCCATACCTAATTAATATATATAATTATTTGATCAGTCCACCTATTTATACAGTTAACCAATTACATCCTCATGTTAATTGCTTTGTAAACAGTTTTATAGTGTGGCTTTAGTGTAAAATTACTTTCCAAATGTAGTGAGTTGTTCTTTCACAACTATTTAATAAAATAAACATATTTCATTTTAAAAGAGACATATTTATTTCATAAATATATTAAAGATCTTAGACCATCTTTGATTAAAGATATGATATTACACTACGTCAAATTTCTTTCATAGTTTTTACAGTAGATTTAGGGCCACATAATTAACAGTTCCTGCTATAAAAGTTTTAAACTAAGATCCAAAATTATATCAAAAATATTTATTAATGGAATGGAAAACATATTTACACAAATTTATTAGAATTAAATAATTATAAATTTATTTTAGTATAGGATTTGATCATTTAAAAATACTTTGTTCAAACAATATTATTAACTGTTTCTATGTTTAAAATTTCACCATTTTGTTTGATGTAAGGGATCAGAGTTCCTGGATACAGATCCTCAAGTCCAGGGTACAATCCCCGACGATTACAAAATTTATCTGTGAAGTAGTGTACAGACATCTGGAATGAAGTCGAAATCAGCCTAGTGAGGACAAATGAATAGTTAATTGAATAAAGAATTAGCAGCTCCGATTTAGAAAACTAAAATTAAAAGTCGGAGGGCACATTGTATTGACAACCTGACATCCTCTATCCAAAAAGGTTTGAACTATCATTGCTAACGTTAGCGGCTCCTCTGTCGGTATATCTCGCTTGAGGGATCACAACATAAAGTTATAAGCTATTTGATGGATTGTCAAAATGATATTTTATTTGATTTATCAAATAAATTTTATAATAGGAATAGGACAGTGTACTACCACACTCATTAATTACAACAATGAATTTAATAATTGATCAAGTTCAATCCTCGGTTCCGGCATAGATTTAGCGGATTACCAAACCCTTCCTTCACCTCTGACAAGACATCTAGTGAATGTGGGGAATGCCAGGCCTCCACTGTGGTTCGGATTCCTCGTTAAACCGTAGGTCCTTCATTTCACCTCACAATCACCCTACCATTACACATTAGCGTAAGTGTATATAACCCGAACGGGTAGTAAGACGCGGTGCTAATAATAATAATAATAATAATAATAATAATAATAATAATAATAATAATAATAATAATAATAATTGATAAAGAAACAGAATAATTATTGATATAAAATATTTGATATTTTTACTAATGTTATATTTAGATTGGGCCTATAGGAATAAATTTGATAGTGAAACTAGCCTGATGGTCAATGTTAAAACATTGACATTAAAATCAATATGGGTGCAAAAAAAAAGAGATCTGAAGTATAAGACATCTCAAAATTAGCCCAATGTGCTTAGAGGAGTAATATGTGATTTGGACGGATACTGTCTAACTATGACTTAGCACACTGGGTACAGTAATGACAGGATGCACAGATACTGTGTCTGACTCAGACCTAGCACACTGGGTACAGTAATGACAGGATGTACAGATACTGTGTCTGACTCTGACCTAGCA
>CABFVX010005325.1:0-10190 GCA_902151425.1 Timema shepardi
TACTAATTACTCTAATGGATTAGGAATTGGGAAGGTTGAATTAGAGCAAGTGAACCCGCATTTGCGTGGAGGGAGAGTGGAAAACCATTTAGGGGAAAAAACCACCCCCGGTTCACCCTACCGAGGTTCGAACCTCGATCTACTCCGTCCTCAGCAGTCGAGCTTCAACACGACAAGCGCGCGCGACTACGCCACCGAGGCGGGTTTTTATAAAAATGGTTTTCCACTCTTTCTCGTTAGTAAAATACGAGTACACTTCCTCTAAATATACCCTTCCTAATCCCTTAAAAACCATCAGCGTAAGTAGAATTTAAGCGTATAGTCCGAGCGGAGATTAAAACACTGCGATAAAAAAAACACCAACTGTTTTGCTCGTGAACTAAACATGTCTGCCGCCCTAAGACAGGATTGGAGTTTTTAAGACAATATATCGGCGTTAGTCCAGTCAAAAGATCCGTCATCTGATGTGTCGGTCAAATATCTTTATTGATGCTTGTTTAACCAATCTGGTCTCTCTCTCTCTCTCTCTAAATGTGATCAACTGTATTTGTTGCACACACTCAACGACCGACCTTGGAAGCAGTTTATATCCTAGTGTTTCTCACAATCTTCGTTCAATATAGCGGCAGTGCAGTTCCTTTTATTTAACCTCCTCGTCTCCTTCCCCTCCTGAATTAATCCCCCCTCCGACCCCCCACACATATTGAAAAACAAACCATGATCTTTGGACTTAACGTTATTGTCTTTATTCAATACTCCGAAAAAAAATTATTAACATAAAAGTAAAAATAAACAGAATATAATAATATAAAACTAAATGTTAACATTCTTTCTTATAATATGTTCTATTTATAACATTAATACATTCAGTTAAGTGTTAAATTACTGATCTGGGGCCTGGTTGTTAGGTTCATCCTGTTACCCAGATATTTCAACTCCTGGTACTAGTGTTGCTGTCCTAGGTTAAGCTAGTTTGTAAGTCTATATCCCTGTGTTGGTCCTGTTACCCAGATATTACAACTCCTGGTGCTAGTGTTGTTGTCCTAGGTTAAGTTAGTTTGTAAGTCAATATCCCTGTGTTGGTCCTGTTACCCAGATATTACAACACCTGGTGCTAGTGTTGCTGTCCTAGGTTAAGTTAGTTTGTAAGTCTATATCCTTGTGTTGGTCCTGTTACCCAGATATTACAGCTCCTGGTGCTAGTGTTGCTGTCCTAGGTTAAGTTAGTTTGTAAGTCTATATCCTTGTGTTGGTCCTGTTACCCAGATATTACAACTCCTGGTGCTAGTGTTGCTGTCCTAGGTTAAGTTAGTTTGTAAGTCTATATCCCTGTGTTGGTCCTGTTACCCAGATATTACAACTCCTGGTGCTAGTGTTGTTGTCCTAGGTTAAGTTAGTTTGTAAGTCAATATCCCTGTGTTGGTCCTGTTACCCAGATATTACAACACCTGGTGCTAGTGTTGCTGTCCTAGGTTAAGTTAGTTTGTAAGTCTATATCCTTGTGTTGGTCCTGTTACCCAGATATTACAGCTCACTGGTGCTAGTGTTGCTGTCCTAGGTTAAGTTAGTTTGTAAGTCTATATCCTTGTGAGCCGGACCGAGTAACGCTTGTGTCTGTCCCCAGAGCGACGGCGACCAACACACAACTCGGCAAGGAGGAAGTTAGCGCATTCATCCGCCTGTCCGTGGTGGGGGAGCCTCCAAGCGAGGTGGCCCCCCAGATCATTATAAAGCCCCGGGACATGCGCGTGGAGAAGGGGCAGGCCTCTGCCGTGTTGCAGTGTATCGCCAACGCCAGGTAACTTGGGGGCTCCACTATTCTCTTGTTCAACTGAGGATGGGACCTTCATATCCCTAAACCCTTAAATCCTGGACTCTCCAGTATTTGAACCCCTAAATCCTGGACTCTCCAGTACTTGAACCCCTAAATCTTGGACTCTCCAGTACTTGAACCCCTAAATTTTGGTCTCTCCAGTACTTGAACCCCTAAATCCTGATCTCTCCAATACTTGAACCCCTAAATCCTGGTCTCTCCAGTACTTGAACCCCTAAATCCTGGACTATCCAGTACTTGAACCCCTAAATCCTGGACTCTCCACTACTTGAACCCCTAAATCCTGGACTCTCCAGTACTTGAACCTTTAAATACTTAATGGCAATTCCTGTTTTCCAATAAAAATATATCAGAAGTTACTTTACTTGAGCAGTAACTTTCAATTTTGATCGTATCTTTGCAAATATTTGAGATGAGAAATAACTTATCATTGCAAAGTCGTAGTATGACTAAAAATAAAAATCTTTCATTTGAAATGTATTTTTATAAAACCAGTAGTTTCCGATATATGAGCGAATACAAGTATCTCTTTTTAATTGAGTCTTTTAAAATCAGAAGATGAATTTCGCTCTAACCCGCCTCGGTGGCGTAGTTGGCTAACGCGCTTGACGTGTTAAGCTCGACTGCTGAGGACGGGGAGATCGAGGTTCGAATCTTGATCGGGTGAACTGGGGGTGGTTTTTCCTAAATGGTTTTCCACTCTCCCTCCACGCAAATCCGGGTTCACTTCCTCTAATTCAACCTTCCCAATTCCTAATCCATTGGAGTAATTAGTACTTAAAGCGTATAACCCGAACGGGTAGTAAGACGCGGTGCTAAATATTATTATTATTATTATTATTATTATTATTATTATAAGTATAATTATGTCCATTTATTTTTCAAGATTCTAAATCAAATTCATGATTATGGCTTTGTAAAATGGTGGGTTCCCACCCAGTTTTTCATAATCCGCTTTTTTTCCCCCCCAGTCCGCTGCACGCCCTGGAGACGCTCTGGCTGAAGGACGACATCATGATCGAGCAAGCCGGGATAGATTACAGTTTCGACGACCCTTGGAACAGAACCCTGTCCCTCCTGAGTACCAACACGACCCACTCGGGAAAGTACACTTGTCAAGTGCGGCTACGGAGCGGGGGTCTGCCCATGGTCATGGAGTCTGCCGACGTACATGTTCTAGGTAAGGCTTCTTTTCTCTCCAACTGTGGCCATGCCGGGAATTGAACCCAGGACCCTTAGCTCAATAGACCGACACGCTACCGACTGAGCTGAGGCGTTTGATTCTACTTATATCTGTAATGTAATGTCTTTCAAAAACTGATTGCTTTTGTTTGTCTCCTTGTGTGCGCAGAGAAGCCCTGATTGTTTGTCTCCTTGTGTGCGCAGAGAAGCCCTGATTGTTTTTGTTTGTCTCCTTGTACGCGCAGAGAAGCCGACGTTCCTCACCAACATGCGCATCGAGACCCTCGGAGAGTACGGCAGCACCCTGTCTCTTCCCTGCGAGGTGGTCGGAGTCCCCAAACCCAACATTGTGTGGTTCAGGAACACGGACAGGGTGGAGACGTTGGTTGGAGACAGGTCAGTGTCGCTCTCTTGGAGGGTGGGGGGGAGGGTAGCCTTGTCAGGGTGTCCAGCGACTCGAGAAACAGGGGAATTCTCAGGGATTTTGACCAAGTCTCTGCAATTTTTACATATTCATTAAAAAAAACACACAACTTTTATTTAGTAAATTGGTATATTTATTTGTTTACGGAATATATATATCATCCTTGCATCCTATTAAAATATTGTTTTTACTAAATTTAAGACCCTATTTTATGTCCGAATGACTAGTTTTTTTTTATCAAAGGTTATTTGTATTTATTTGAGTGCATTTCACAAATAATTATTTATAAAAAAATTGATAATTTGACTGATTTTTAAACATATTTATAAATCTTAAAATTTATTTAGTCAGAGAAATTCAATTTTTTTGTTAATTGTCGAAAAAAGCCTGGGGAATTTTACTTTAGGCCTAACAGATCTTGTGGCCGCCCTGGTCGAGCGTGTCGGTAGGTATTCTACGAACTAATACGACTAACTATGGCGTGGATCTTCAAATATCAAGGTTCTCGGTGGCGGAGGACGGCTCCCTCGTCGTCAAGAGGGTCCGGATGGAGGACTCCGGGATGTTCCAGTGTCTGGCGGCCAACGAGGCGGGCGAGGGCTCCATCTATACCTGGCTCAAAGTTAAAAGTAGGTGTCGTCTCGTTTAAATACCTCGACTGACCACTTCTGTGACTCGAGCGTTGCGTCTTTGACATTGACCTTACCTTACATTTTGAGGTCAATCATTCGACATAGACAGTTGAGCTCAGGAGGGTTTTTCACTCTTCCTCTATGCAAATGCGAGTACACTATCTTCAAATTCAACCTTACTCATCCCTAACACATTAGTGTTAATAGTATATTCGTAGTAGATACAGACAAGGAAAACCTGGAAAAGTCAGCGAGTTTTTGGATGACAGGGAAATGTCGGAATTTAACGGAAAATAAAGAAAAGTCAGGGAATTAAAAAATATCTAAAATATCCCATTAATTTCACAACTAAACACTAAAACAAAAGTTGATATTACCTAAATAAAATAACTGATAAAACCGTGTATATATTCTGAAAATTTAAAAATGACACCTGGACACGAGAATCGAACCCAGGAACTTCGTTTTAGTTAGATTCCCCGTGTTCAGGTGACATTTTTAAATTTTCAGAATATGACATCCATATGGAGAATTCCTCACTAAAAAGCATAAAAAATAAGCTTTGGCTACTTGATTATGTTTAGTAGATACAAACTTTTTTTTTTTAAATATGTGATCAATAATAACAAAAGTCATCATCCACCATTAAAACTAGAAAAAAATAGTCGGGGGAGGAAAATCGAAAAATGTTGCCTGGAAAAGTCTGGGAATTTTGTAAAACATGTTTTGTAGCCTCCCTGTATATAGGCGTGTGATAAAACACGGTACAAAAAAAACCCCAACTAATTTAAAACAATTTCTTTTGAGTTTCTTGAATCATGGCATGATATTCATTTGACTGATGTGACAGCCCGGTCCAGATCCGTGCGCCAGGCCGCGCCTAAGGTCGTGCGCGTCCGACTGCCCGAAGACCGTTCTAGATCTTGGCTGTATGACACCGGCAGTAAGATGACCTCTTGTTTTTGTTTTTGTGAGAAATGTTTGCCTGGTAGCGTAACAATTTGATAGCACCTGCATCAAGCCACCTGTATCTTGATCACTTTTTAGACTAGAGATTGCGCTGGTTAGAAACACACGTCATCTGCACA
Organism: Timema shepardi; assembly: GCA_902151425.1. NCBI lineage: Eukaryota > Metazoa > Arthropoda > Insecta > Phasmatodea > Timematidae > Timema > Timema shepardi. The sequence goes on from CABFVX010005325.1 coordinate 5,161, forward strand.
CACGCCTGCACCGCCGTCATAACATATATATGCCAATTTTGTATTTTGTTCAACACTGAAAACCCGCCTCGGTGGCGTAGTTGGCTAACGCGCTTGTCGTGTTGAGCTCGACTGCTGAGGACGAAGAGAGATCGAGGTTCGAATCTCGGTCGGGTGAACTGGGGGCGGTTTTTTCCTAAATGGTTTTCCACTCTCCCTCCGCGCAAATGCGGGTTCACTTCCTCTAATTCAACCTTCCCCATTCCTAATCCATTTGACTAATTAGTACTTAAAGCGTATGACCCGAACGGGTAGTAAGACGCGGTGCTAAATAAAAATAAAAGTAATAATTTAACACTGAATTGGTCCAGTTGTTAAATGATTTTATAATCAAGGGAATTCATAAGAATACATAAAAAATAAATAAATTACTCTAAATTTAACTAAGAAAGCCTACCTGGGCAAAGAGAAGAAATATGGGAAGAATCTAATACCGAAAATTTAACACCTTCTTTCATTTTTCTATCTTGTTTACTAGAAATATTTATTATATTCGGACGAAGGCACTGAAAGGTGGATGGAAACATATACAAGGAACGGACACGGTCCACACTTTACACTGCTGCCACTGCACGAAGAGGTAAAGACTTCTTCTCGAAGAGAATCTATCGTCACCGCCCAATCTCCTCCGACCTAGGTTTCATTCTATCTGATATCATCAGTAAGGAGTGTGAAACGCGCAACACAACTTCTTTTCATTTTAAAAGTCATATTGTGTTCGCCGCTTTTATATATTTCTATCCACCTTTTCTGAACCTTCATACAAATATAACACAATTACCTCGGAAAGTGGTTTTACTTGCAGTCCAACACACATTGATTGATATGATGTGTTGGTCGATTTATTTTGTTTTTTAAAAGTTACAAAACACTAAGAAAAAAGGTAGTACACGATAAAAACAAAAAATGACAAACTACTCAATTGGTAATAAATAAAAGGGTAGAATATTAGTAAAATGGTGGAGCACAAATAAAAGTATAAACACTAACACATATTTACACACACTTCAATATTTCGATGCTAAGGTGACCTGGTGGTCTAGGGGGTAAGGTATCAGACTTCTGTGCTGGGGGTCCGGGGTTCAATCCTCGGTCCCGGCACAGATTTATCTGATTACCAAACCCTTCCTTCACCTCTGACAAGACATCTTGTGAATGTGGGGAATGTCCAGGCCTCCCACCGTGGTTCGGATCCCACGTTAAACTGTAGGTCCTCCATTTCATCTCACAATCACCCTACCATTACACATTAGCGTAAGTGCGTACAACCCGAACGGGTAGTAAGACGCGGTGCTAATAATAATAATAATAATAATAATAATAATAATTCGATGCTATTATAGCATCTTCCTGTGTGTGTAAATATGTGTTAGTGTTTTTAGTTTGGTTTGTGCTCTACCATTTTCCTAATATTCCATCATTTTATTTATTACCAATTGTTTTTGCTCAATGCACCTTATTTCAGACATAATATAGAATACTCAATTGGTGTTAAAATGTGTGTGTGTGTTTGACTTTTATATACGAATGAAAGAAAAGAAAGAAAGATGTCACATTTGTGCATTGGATTCTTCACACATTTTCCCTAAGTGAGCTTTCTTAATTAAATTTGCATTCGTTGGTTAATATTTTTTATAATTTTCTTTAATTGTTTTTTTTATGCCCTCACCCTACTCCACTTACGATATAGTAACGTATGCTGTAATGTGCCATAGAGATGAAATAACTGCGTTTTGAAACTTTTTTTTTCTGTAGCATTTGTATAAAATTTTGTCTGACTTGTAGTTTTTTTTTCCAGTTTTTTTAAAACTCTTTTTTTTAGTATCGATACTTAGTTGAGCGTTTTTGCTCACTTTTGAATTGTAAGCTAATTTTTTTTTTTTTAGTTAGAATGGTATTATGCGCAGTATTTCATAAATTGATTATACTGTTCTCTAGTTTCTTTTAGTTAGAAACAGAATTTCCAGCAACCTGGGAAACAGAATTGCCTTGGTCAGATATTTATCCCTCCCAATCGCCCTATGACTATGCCACACGGGATACTCAGCGGTAATTATGAGTGACCCGCCTCGGTGGCGTAGTTGGCTAACGCGCTATTCGTGTTGAGCTCGACTGCCGAGGACGGGGAGATCGAGGTTCGAATCTTGGTCAGGTGAACTGGGGGCGGTTTTTTCCTAAATGGTTTGTCACTCTCCCTCCACACAAATGCGGGTTCACTTCCTATAAGTTCGACCTTCCCAATTTCTAATCCATTAACGTAATTAGTACTTAAAGCGTATAACCCGAACGGGTAGTAAGACGCGGTGCTAAATAATAATAAAAATTATTAGTGGTACACTTACATATTATATCCGGTTAGTCGAGATACGCCTCAATTGGGCGCCTAAATTGAAAATATAGGTTTGCCCGAGCTAGTTCCCAGTTCTACGCATGTTACCTACTGGTCACAGAGCCGTTCAATCTCGGTTACGGCGATTTCCTCGTTAAATACCACTATTGCGGTCGTGGGAGCCTCACCTCTAACCGCAACTCTAGCGACCACCGGCATATGTGGAACTTTCCCTCTCGAGGTACAGGGTTCCTGAAGACTCGCAACACCGAGTCCCATCTCCTCGGCCAGCTCGCGGATCTTATATGCAACACGGTCACGGTCCTATTCTAATGGCGTTATCCCCCCCCCCCATTACGAATAATATGTGTGCACATAGCACTCCGGGGTTAAACATCTTGCGGCAGTGATCTCCTTACTAAAAGTTTCCTCTTGAAAACCTTCTCATTTAGTCCCCGCAAGCTGTCCACTTTCCGTTGGTAGCTCCATAGATCTCAGTTGAATTCTATCCGACGACTCTTATGCCAGGCCTCCCACTGTGGTTCGGATCCCATGTTAAACTGTAGGTCCTCCATTTCATCTCACAATCACCCTACCATTACACATTAACGTAAGTGGGTATAACCCAAACGGGTAGTAAGACGCGGTGATGATGATGATGATAATAATAATAATAATAATAATAATAATAATAATAATATCCGACAACTCAGTAGAGGCAGAAGTGATACTGTCTCCCTTTACATGACCCGGTCTCACCACGTGCCTTGGCGCCATGTGTAGCACTCTTATCTCCTTCCAGCCTGGATGGCCGCATCGTCTCCTCGAGGGTTCTGTACGCCTCAAAGGGTACAACCCCCACTGCTTTCAGCTGCCCCTCCATTTCCATATCCACTTCTTTCAGATTCTGTCTCTTCCCCCCCCCTGCTGTTTGTGTTTCGGTCCACGCCCTAGCCCTATTCCTTCCTTTTCTTGCCATATCCAAATCCCCAGAGCTTCCAATTTCGTTCGGGTTCCGCCCCCAGATCTGCTTTTCCGCAAGTCCCCCCCCTTCCTCCTTTTCTTCTCACCTGACTCCATTGGTGGTCTCCACCGGTTCCTTATTCATGTCCTCACATATCACACACGCACTCTCCGCCACCTGCGGATTTATTACCCGCATCGCGCGGTCTAGAGATCAGGGCGGAGGACGCCGCTGTTGAGTCCCGGTCGACGCAAACTTCCCGTTCCTAAAATCCGTCGCCGGGTCAACTATTTCCGTCCCATGCATACGTAGTGAGTAGGTAATATCCTCCCCTTCCCCAAAGATCTCACGGGGGAACTCGCCTAGTCGGTATCACTCGTATCCGCTAGAATCTCCTTCCGATCTTAAAAAGTACTCCAGAACCCCATCCATCCGCAGCACCCGCAACTGCACCCTACATCCCATAGGCATCCCCTTATTTCTTTATAAAATAAGTCATTCTGTTGTCTCAAGCCATTCCCGACTCCCAGACCAAATCCCACAATTTGTACATGTACCTTTCGTAAGACCTCCGAGTCTGTACACCTCACTGAATAATATCTTCAGAATAATACTTATCCTTTCTCTCTCTCTCTCTCTCTCTCTCTCTCTATATATATATATACACACACACACACACACACACGCACACGCATAGATCCCAGTGCCATATCTGGCTGGAAATGTCTTCCTCACTTCTTCTGTACCATTTCCAAAGTAGTCCCTAATAAATTTTGTCGCCGGACCATCTCTCGGATTAGGGCTCCTGTAGAACCTGTCTCCGTTCCCCTCCCGCCTCAGGTTCGGCCCTACCAGGCCTATGATGGACCCCCTCTACTAACTACATCCTTCACGACTGGTTTGCCTTCCTCGGTCATCTCTTTCTCCTCTGTTTACAAAACGCGTGGTCCACGAGACCCCGATGCGTCCGGACGCGACCGTCTCAATAGTCTCGGAAGATACGAGACACCACCGCCGCAACCTCGCTGTAAACCACACGACCTATATCCTGAGGAGGTACAGTGGTATTCATTCGCCGAGTATCTGTATTTACATCTTCGCGTGAGAAACCTACCTATGAAACCTTACACAGTCATTTATTGGTAGTATGCCCTCGTAACCTTAGGTCCATCAGGTGGGCCGACAATTTGAGAAGTGCCGCCATAAACTCGTGTGGTCCATCATACGCACAGATTTTATGTGTTTCTCGGTATCCTCCACCTTCATTTCCCCTCCATCGACCGTGCACCCCATATCCACCGACGGTGGTGGGATAATACGCTGCTTCAGTCACTTCCAAAACTCGTTGGGAGTTCTTTCCCCTCCTATCCGCTGCTCGATATTCCTCACAGAGTCACGACTCTGGCAATCCTCTCCCCCCCCCTTTGAATTGTTGTCAAGGCGTTGTCTATGTCGTTAATGTACCCTATTTTGATTTTTTCCCGGGACAGCCTCCACGCCTGTCATGGAGACACCCCCTCAGAACATCACCATCCTCGACGGCAAGGACGCGACGCTCGCCTGCCGAGCGGTGGGGGCCCCCACGCCCAACATCACCTGGACGTACCAAAGTGAGTTTGCTCGTGGTCGCTGATTTTTGAATCCTGAGACACTAGAAGGGGTCATGAAGGAGGGGGGGGGGGGGAACCCCGCAAGTTA
>CABFVX010005325.1:20996-49200 GCA_902151425.1 Timema shepardi
CCCCCCCCACACATAGATTTAATTCTCTCTGAACTCATCAGGAATGAGTGGGAAACGCGCAACCCAACTTCTTAGAAGAGGAAACCTTTTGTAAGTTTTTATCCACCTCTCCTGTGCCTTCTTACAGGTACAATAAAATCCTAATAGTAGGGAAGCTAGAAGAAAAGAAAGTTTATTTGTTTTCATTCTTTTTTTGTTCTCTGCTGCCAACGCAGGGAATCGATGTTCGATTGTTATTGTGTTTTATGTCGCGTCAGGCCCAGACGGTGCGCAACGCGACGTGGTTCACGCTCTCGGAGCTATCGGACCCGGAAGCGACGACCCTCACTGTGACGGGTCTCGTGCCCTTCACGCAATACAAGTTGCGTCTCACCGCCAGCAACGTGGTGGGGCCCTCGGAACCTTCGGAACCCACCAAGGAGTTCCAGACCATCCAGGCGCCGCCCGCTCACCCCCCTCGCAACGTCACCGTCCGGGCGATGAGCGCCACGGAGCTGCGCGTGCGATGGATAGTGAGTACAAGTTGGCGGGGAAATTATGTTACATTAAGCCTTAACGAAACCGAGCTTTTTAATTTTAACACGATTTGATTCCTGATGACAAAATTCGGTTCTGAATTAATAATAGCCCCGATTTGTGGTTAGTCAAATAATAGGGTTTCTTTAAATAAAAAGTATTTTTAAATGTCTCTACAAAATCTACATACAGAAAGGAGAAAAATGTTTAAAGGTGACACTGCTCTTTATTCTGTCTTTTATAGTAGAAATAGGTGGCCTGGTGGTCTAGGGGATAAGGTGTCGAACCTCTGTGCTAGGGTGTCCGTGGTTCAATCCTCAGTCCCAGCACAGATCTATCTGATTACCAAACCCTTCCTTCACCTCTGACAAGACATCTTGTGAATGTGGGGGAATTCCAGGCCTCCACCGTGGTTCGGATTCCACGTTAAACTGTAGGTCCTCAATTTCATCTCGCAATCACCCTACCGTTACACATTAGCGTAAGTGCGTATAACCCGAACGGGTAGTAAGACGCGGTGATGATGATAATAATAATATAGTAGAAATAGTCAAACAAAAACTCTTAACACAAATTTACTTGCATAGGTGGCCACATGGTCTAAGGCTCTTCTCTCACAGTAGACTCGACTGCCAATGATGGGGCGATCGAGGTTCGAATCTCAATCGGGTGTACTGAGGGTGGCTTTTCGAAATGGTTTGCCACACAAATGCGGGTATATTTCCTCTAAATATAACCTTCCTAATCCTTAAAAACCATTAGCTTTGTTAGTCTATAAGTGTAGTAAGACGCGGTGCTAAAAAAAAAGTAACCTTGAAAATCCTTTAATGTTGTAAAGGGATTAAGGGTTTTGAGTACTCGCGAGTTCCATCCGCACTCGTAACAAGGTTTCCCCTTGCGCTCGATTCCGCAGCCGCTGCAGCAAGTGGAGTGGTTCGGCAACCCCAGGGGGTACAACGTGTCGTACAGGGAGGTGGGCAAGCCCCGACTACACAGCGTCTACATAGAGGACCACACGGCCAACTCGCACGTCCTCGACAAGATGGAGGAGTTTGCGCCGTACGAGATCATTGTGCAGGCGTTCAACGACGTGGGCACCTCGCTGAGCAGTCCGGTTGCCGTCGAGAGAACCAGGGAGTCGGGTGAGTACACTAAACTAATGTGTGGGGTCCTTTTGAGTCGTGGAGAGTGGGTACCTTTTGAGTCGTGGAGAGTGGGGTCCTTTTGAGTCTTGGAGAGTGGGGTCCTTTTGAGTCTTGGAGAGTGGGTACCTTTTGAGTCTTGGAGAGTGGGTACCTTTTGAGTCGTGGAGAGTGGGTACCTTTTGAGTCGTGGAGAGTGGGTACCTTTTGAGTCTTGGAGAGTGGGTACCTTTTGAGTCTTGGAGAGTGGGGTCTTTTTGAGTCGTGGAGACAGACGATTGAGAAATATGGGCTGAATTAAAACCATATCTAAACCAAATATGCACACCCTCTCTGACAATAATATACAGCAAATCATTTGTTCATCCGATTGTAAATGTTTACTTACCTGTAATTAAGGATCTGTCTCGGACACAACCAAGAGGACCTCTAACATTCTGAAGTACGCAACTTGTCAGACTCGGAAAATTATTTATTGTTTGCTCTAACGTTTAAAAGGGTTTGGTTTGATTTGTCTTATTTTGTTTTGTTATAATAAAGACTCGGAGGTTTTGAGTTGGATTTTGGATAAAAGAGAAACAATGAAAGTGGAGGTTATGGGAGTGAAGTTTTCGAGGAGTATGTTAGCTGTCACCGGAAGAGACAGGATTAGGATGAGATGGTATGGTCACGTAATGAGGATGGAAGGAGAGAGGATTCCAAGAAGATTAATAGTATCCCCGTAGCTTCTTTGGTGCTGACTGACAGCTCACGGCTGACTTCTGACAGTCAACATTTAGGTATATACAGTAGCCCCATGGCTTCTTTGGTGCTGACTGACAGCTCACGGCTGACTTCTGACAGTCAACATTTAGATATATACCTAAATTTTGACTGTCAGAAGTGACAGCTGCTAAACACATGTTTTTTGCAGATCATATGGTTCGGCGTAGGGATACATAATTAGGTCTGGTAACTTTTCAAAGCCGTCAGCTGTGAGATGTAAGTCGCCACCAAAGAAGCCATGGGGCTACTGTATGTAGGGAAGAAACCGCAAAGACACCCAAGAAAGAAATGGGAGGAACAGATAGCAAGTGTGCAAGTGAGAGGATAAGAATGCAAGAGAGTGCAGGAGGAAGAATGGTGGAGGCATTTTACTAAATGGATCTGGCCACAGGCTAGAAACAGTTGTTGATGATGATGATTATTATTATTTAGGAGTGTCTGAAGTTTCCTTTTTCAATTTGAAGCGAAGTCTTTTTTTTCTAAATTGCGAGCGCTACATAGTCGTATGTTTCTTCGGCCGCAGTTCCGTCGTTCGGGCCGATGAACGTTGAGGCCAACGCCACGTCGTCCACGACGATTGTCGTCAGATGGGGAGATGTCCCCAAGGAGCACCAGAACGGTCTCATCGAGGGGTTCAAGGTGTACTACGGCTCTCACGCGAGGTCTTTCCAGGTGAATACAAAAAAAACAAACCTATTTTGAGTTATTTTCAATTAAATCGTTTTCATATAACTTTGCTTGCTTTTTTTTTTCTTTTATTAAAACTTGGTACAATTTAAAATAGATTTTTTATTTTTAACCTAGGCTGCTATGCACTTTGGAAATAACTGGACTTTTTGCAAAAGCAAGTGAAAATATTTGAATATTAATTGTTAATTTGGGACATTTAATTGAAAGATAAAAAGAGTATTTTGAAATGTTATAGTTTTTCCACTTTATCAACCAGCACTTACCATCTCTCTCACACACACTCATTCCTTTCTCTACTACTCTATATATTTATATATTATTATTAATTATTTATATTTATTATTATTTTTTAAAATATTTTTATTATTATTATTTTTTAAATTATATTATTATTTACTATTATTATTAATTAATTATTATTATGATTTTTATTATCATTACTTTTAATATTTAATATTATTATTTTATTAATAATAATAATAATAATGATGATAATTATTATTAATAATAAGGATGATAATTATTACTATTTTTTATTATTATTTTCTTATCTTTTTTTAAAATTTTAATTTTTAAAAATTTTATTATTATTTAATAGTATTTATTATCATTATCATTATTATTACTAAACAGAAGAAATATGTCGCCAAACGGTTGTATTATATTAAAACATTTAAAGGAGGAAAGAAAAGCAGTTCCTACACTTACCAGAAACTGTATGGATCTCAAAGTTCACAATCAAAACACATAATTACGTAATTTTCAGGGAACATTAGTCCCTTTCTTAAACATAAGAGAGAAATACACAATTTTCTGATGTCTTCCATCTAATCCTCCTCTCACTATTATTGAATTGAGAAATTATTATTATTATTATTAATCAACTAATTACTAAAAATATCTCTGTAAAGAAAAAATATCTTCGATTTTTTTTAAGGTATTTTGTGACATATACTAGAAGAAAAAAAATTCCACCCACCTTTTCTTTGAAATATTTATTACTAAAAAGTTGTTACAGAAACAAATAGCAATATACCAGAAACTTGCAGCCCCCCTTCCCCCCCCATTAGTTACACCTATGGTCGGGCCACATTTGGCCACGGTGCTACAAGCTTCACATCCCTGCTTTGGACATTTCAAAAACCACCGAAGCAAGTCGACACATATTTAAATGTCGGTACCATTCCTTTTATCTGACTCGTAACTCGCTCTTCAAAATCTAACCGATTTCAAATTTGTGTTACTCTAGTACAAGAACATCCCCAGCAACACGACGTTCACGACGACGCTGACGGAACTGCGCAAGTTTGTCCAGTATCACATCCAGGTGCTGGCCTACACCAGGCTGGGCGATGGGGCCCTCAGCACTCCGCCCGTACGGGTGCAGACGTTTGAGGACGGTAAGGCACTGATCTGGTGTAAGATAGATACAAGTGACGATATCAATAGATATGTTATGAAACGGTGAGATTCATCTTGGAGGAGGGATTAAATTTACAATCCGTTGTTCGTACGAAGAACCTTATCTGACCTCTAGAACAGTTACTACAGTCCAATGTTCATAGGAAGAACCTTATCTGACAGCTAGAACAGTTACTACAGTCCCATGTTCGTAAGAAGAACCTTATCTGACAGCTAGAACAGTTACTACAGTCTAATGTTCGTAGGAAGAACCTTATCTGACAGCTATAACAGTTACTACAGTCCAATGTTCATAGGAAGAACCTTATCTGACAGCTATAACAGTTACTACAGTCCAATGTTCATAGGAAGAACCTTATCTGACAGCTATAACAGTTACTACAGTCCAATGTTCATAGGAAGAACCTTATCTGACAGATAAAATAGTCACTACAGTCCAATGTTCATAGGAAGAACCTTATCTGACAGCTATAACAGTTACTACAGTCCATGGTTCATAGCAAGAACCTTATAGGACAGATAGAACAGTTACTACAGTCTAATGTTCATAGGGAGAACCTTATCTGACAGCTAGAACAGTTACTACAGTCCAATGTTCATAGGAAGAACCTTATCTGACTGCTAGAACAATTACTACAGTCCATGGTTCATAGCAAGAACCTTATAGGACAGATAGAACAGTTACTACAGTCCAATGTTCATAGGGAGAACCTTATCTGACAGCTAGAACAGTCACTACAGTCCAATGTTCATAGGAAGAACCTTATCTGACAGCTATAACAGTTACTACAGTCCAATGTTCATAGGAAGAACCTTATCTAGACAGCTATAACAGTTACTACAGTCCAATGTTCATAGGAAGAACCTTATAAGATAGCAAGAAAAGTTACTAAACCTACTTTATAAGAGTGTTTTTTAAGAAGATCTGGAAAGGATTTGTTTGTGATGCCAGGGCACTAATTATCTAGTGCAACAGTAAAATATTATCTTATTTAAAGATGTTATTTCCTTCCTTGCAGTTTTCTCCCCGAAAGATACTGGAGTCTCATTTCCCCCAAGGGAGACCATCTTCTCCGTCACTTCCGTCCCTGTCTGATACCGCCCACCACTTTCAAGACTTTGACTCCAACTTCAAGGTATATTGAGAAGACTCAGGTATGCAATGTTGAACTTTACAGGTTAAGTGTGAGGTCACTTAGTTGGGCCATCAAACTCAGTTTTCTAGACCAGACCCGCTACTTCTTTGTTCAAGTAGTTCCCCATTTTTCCTCGTGAGTCTTGAGTTCTACCCCAGTTCCAGACTCACCGCTTCTTAGTAAAATCTGCAAGTGCCTGGAATTGAACCTGGGACCTCTGTATCTGTAGCCTTAGTCATGAATAGTTTTTTTAACTGTATTGTATAAGTCAATTGGGGCTTACGCCGAGATCACGATCAACTTAACGTCAACTCAACGTAACGTTAACTTAACTTAAGAAAACAGATGTGTGATCACGATTAACGTAACTTGACGTAACAACTCGAGCCAAACATCTTCATTCTCGAGTATGATCTGTGATTTGTACTATTTGTAAAGTGATGATCTGATGAATGTTCAGTTTTTAATCGACATAATAAATATATATTACAAAACTTTTATGATAAATTTAGCTTTCCTATTTTAGTTTAATTATTTTGTTTCAATGTCTGATCACTAGAACTTACACCAAAGAATAGACTTTGATCTTAAAACCAACAAATGAATTACTAAATATACATGTTGACGTCACTCGCATAATGATTGGCTGGCTAGATCACGTGATACCCTTTACTTATACCAACTCGACATCTTTCTAGGTGAACGGAATGTTATGTTCATCGTGATGGCTTTCATTTAAAAATACGAGGAGAATCTTTATGTTACTATATTATAAATGTAAGTCAATGGGATGTTAAGTTGACTGTCATCCAGGTATTAAGGAGGTTATTGACCCATCAGCTAAATGAACTTTAATGTATAGATAACATTATTATATATATATTTGTGCTCCTAATAATATGAGAGGGGGGAATACAAATTTAATTGGTCGATGGCCCAGAGTTGTGTAATGGCGGCGTGAACGATCCACTCACAAAGAAAGAGGCACTCAGACACAGTTTTATAACCTGAAATTGTTTAAATATATCTTAAAACTGAAAAATCCCCAAATATAAAACTTTTTTTTTTAATCAAGTCAGCTCAAAATGTTTATATCTGGATCATAGTAAAATTAAATTTGTAATAAAAAATTTTACCTGTCTATATATATATATATATGTTTGTAAGTTATAATCTTTTTGTTTTTAGGATGTTGGTGATATCGGTTACCGTCGAGAACAGAGATTGTATTTACATTCCTCACTCATTGAAGTGATTTGTTTAGTGTGATGTATACGTCTATGTTTACTTGTTTGTGATTGCTTAGAGATGTATATTATACGATTTTATATATTTTTTGTATGTTTTATATTTGTATGTGAATTTGAAAAAAAATAAATAGCTATTCTCTTTTCTTGTTTCATTGTTTCATGTCCGCTATCAACATTGGCTGTATTTGAATTCTCTACCTATGCGTCATCGCCTTAGAAATGTTTCCTTGTCAGTCGCTTCAGCAAGGATGTGAGTGTGGATCCGTCTGAAATGTCACTAAGGACTCTCCGTTGCAACCTTTGCACGTCCTTTAAATTTCTTGAATCTAAGGGCAATTTTATTCAGGTGTTTCGTGATGTGCGTCCTGGTTGTTTGCGTTTATACAAGCGACATAAAAAGGGCGAGAGAAATTTTAAAAAAACAAAGCCCAGGGTTGCCAATCTCTTCTTGTCTACCACTCGTGATGGATCTGTTTGTAGTAGAGGTGGACATGGACTGAAAAACATTGATGTTCAACATCGATGGGAGGAAAACATTGATGTTTTATAACCAAAAATCCGACTCGGTGGCGTAGTTGGCTGACGAGCTTGTCGTGTTGAGCTGGACTGCTGAGGACGGGGGAGATCGAGGTTCGAATCTCAGTCGGGTGAACTGGGGGTGGTTTTTCCTAAATGGTTTTCCCCACTCTCCCTCCACGCTAATGCGGGTTCACTTCCTCTATTCAACCTTCCCAATTCCTAATCCATTAGAGTAATTAGTACTTGAAGCGTATAACCCGAACGGGTAGTAAGACGCGGTGCTAAATATCATCGTAACCTTTTCTCAACTTTGTCTGGATAAATACAGTAGACAGATGGAAAGACAGCACTAAAATCACACGTTGACCTTGAGAATTGAGATTACCAAAAGGAACAACTGGGTTAAAAGAGATTCTCAGTGAGTATTAAATGGAATAATAATGTTATTTTTACTATTGTGATTTAAAGTTATGTATTATTTTAGTGAATACTATACACATACAGTAGCCCCGTGGCTTCTTTGGTGCTGACTGACAGCTCACAGCTGACTTCTGATAGTCAACATTTAGGTATATAACTAAATTTTGACTATTAGAAGTGACAGCTGCTAGACGCATGTTTTTGCAGATCATATGGTTCGGGCGTAGGGATACATAATTTGGTCTGGTAACTTTTCAAAGCCATGAGCTGTCAGTCAGCACCAAAGAAGCCATGGGACTACTGTACATTTCAATGTGTGTTAAAGCTCATTGACTTAGATTAAGTTTTTAAGACCTTTGTCTGCGGCAAGTAAAGGAAGACAGCCTTCTGAGTAGGGATGGGTGGATATTTGGGGGTATCAAATATCGAGTGGCTGATTAAAAGTAGTATAGAGTATCAAAAAAATAGAAATATCTAAAAAAAAATCCTCTCAAAAATAAAAGAAATCGCAATGAAATTGATTCAAAATTTTGTTTGCTAGCCCACGGCAATTAATTATAGGGATTGTAGTGTCGCGATATTTAATATTGGTATACTAAAAAATAAAAAAGGCGATAATCCATCAAAACTGAGGCCGTGGTGGTGTAGAACCGACATAGTACTACTACTCGGCTGCCTGGTATCTTAGGCCTACGTGTGATGCGATGCATCATGTACCACATTATGAAGCAGTTCTTTGGACAATTTCACAGAGTTTTGAGTTAATAAAACGGGTCATTTTCTACAGTCGCGGTCGCTCAGTGTTAATTTTTTTTTTTTGCGTCAAGGATGGGTAGTAAATGTTCAACACAACAGACCTGATCTTTGGCCTCAAGGTGGGGGGTCGACCGGATCCCCACATCCTTCAGAAGCCTCTGGCAGGTGATGACTCCCCATAACTCCTTAGTTGTAGGGACAGCATCTGGACACCTGCCGCCTAGTCATGGACCGCCAGATCTCAGCCGCTCCGGATCAGCATCCACACGTCCACACTCCCGCTGCTCTTGATACCACGTCCAAGATTCGTCCGCTGATTTCCCAGGGTCCTCCTTCTCACACAAGACTCTTAAGAGCAGTCACTTGCGGGTACCCATTTCATGCTACCGGAAGATCTCCGTCCAAACGCGTGCAGAAGAAAGAAAAAAAAAAGGTGGCGGAAGAACAAGGGAAAAAAGGAGTTCTGTGAGCTGCACATACAAAATATAATAATAATAATATTTAGCATCGCGTCTTACTACCCGTTCGGGTTATACACTTTAAGTACTAATTACGCTAATGGGTTAGGAATTGGTAAGGTTGAATTAGAGGAAGTGAACCCGCATTTATCTCAGCCACTCTGGATCAGCATTCACAGGCCGCACGGTCCATATTCCCGCTGCTCTTCATACCATGTCCAAGATTCATCCACCGATTTCCCAGGGTCCTCCTTCCCACACAAGACAGGACACCAGTGCCCCATTTCATACTCCCGTCTCATCTCCCGGAAGCTCTCCATTCAGTAGCGTACAGAAGAAAGAAAAAGGGTGGTGGAAGACAAGGGAAAAAGGAGTTCTGTGAGATGAGCATACAAAAGAATCATGTTATAGTTTATCAATTAATAATACACATAACCACTCTCGGGATTATAGACACGGGCTTTCCAATAGAAGTTCACGCCTCTTCCAACTTCGATAGATCTACTACACTCTCGCTCTCATACGAGAGTGTATTATTGATTTCACCGGGAGGTTTTCACTAGGCATCCGCTGTACAAATCAATTATTGTCACTTCTAATTTGCACCTCTTGAAATAAAACCAACGGTCCATGAGATTAAAATATACAGAATATGCAGTTTATCCAGTTAAATCATGGCCGTAGAATCACTTAAGTGCTTGTATTATATTTATAATTATCAACTAAATTTATACTCAGTCCCGAGCTTTCCATCAGGACGACAATACACTATAAAAACACATAGCCATAATTATACTCTTAACCTTAACCGTGAAAGAATGTAAGATACGAGTGAAGAATTTTACATGTTTACTGCCTCAGATAAATAAGGGCTAATGTCATAACACTTTGTGTATGAAGAAGCATGTGGTATTTTTCTATGAAAATAGTGTATCACTAGAGTAATACTCTCATTGAGGTAAGTTGGGACCAACTATCTTTATTGGACCAACTATCTTTATTCACATAGCAGTTAAGACTCTGTGAGTATTTTACTTACTTAATATATTAAGCTGTTTATATTTAACCACGCAAATTTTCATAGTTAGACATTGGCCCTTGTTAATCCATTGCACATGGTATTAATGTTTCTTTGACTCAAGAAAGTCACAGAGATTAGCTTCACCCTCCACTGCTGCCTGGATTCCGATACAGCAGGTTAGCCAACGCTTGCAAAATGATACTAGCTTTTAAATGGGTAACGATCTTACTAACGGCACCTATAATCAACTAAGATAATTCATCTCACAATCACCCTACCATTACACATTAGTGTAAGTGCGTGTAACCCGAACGGGTAGTAAGACGCGGTGATAATAATAATACAATATCTGACTTACAAGGATCGTTATTACCCATAGAAGGATGGCTAACATTAATAATATCAAAGTCGTTCGAAATAAAAATATTCTCTGATAGCAAAGACCGCAATACGCTGGTGGGAGCATCTGGGGGAAAATAGGACGTCTCTCGCCTTGAGCTCCTGGCGAAGATCCGTGGAGGTGAGTCTGTAGACATCAGAGTTGGTGCTGACCGAGCTCCAAAGGTGCGGTGGTCATGGCGGGTTATTGAATCATGAAACAAAGGTTACGTACAAATATTATAATGAATTCAACCATGCACTGCCTCCAAGAGCAGAGTGGCGCGGAATTTTAACCCTATTCCTAACCCAAAACCTAACAAGCAGGGTCCAAAAATTTAAAAAAAAACTAATAAAAACGGCAATAGGAGTGATTTGTGTGAGATATAAAAAATATAGAAAATCTGAGTACAACAACTGTACCCAGAACACGCAACCCAATCCGGTTGCGGACTATCCCCGACAGTCAGCCTCAACAATGGTTAAATGTACTCTTGAATCATCCACCAAAAACAAAAACCTCTTAAAAGTTGGGAAGTTATAAAACCTAAGGATATTTAAGTAATAGGAAAGTAGCATAGATCTAGAATTCAACAGAATTGATCGTTTATTAAAAGAATTAATAAATAATTTGCAACATGTCAACTAAGGAAGAAGTCCTCATTTGAATTGATAATGTACAAAAATCGTGCTCATCGTGACACAATAGTTTAGCTTGAAGAAAGCAACAATATATTAACAATTACATTCTTGATCTTGGTTAACAATATCATACGCGAAAGTCATTGTTCATTCTAATCGGTCTCCAAAGACTGTAAATACAAAACCTTCATCTTAAAATTCCTCATGAATCCTCATTTTCCAATACTAACAATAATTTGACTTGAATATTGCCCGTAACTTTCAACCCAAACTTCGTAGCGATACAAATGAAAAGTACTACAATTATATAATATCAATAAACTTTAATATCAATCCTAAAATTAACCAACAATATATTCGCTAATCCTGGTAAAAGAATTGCGTTAAAGAATCAAAATTACTATAAAGTTTCCCAACCATCTCATTAATAGCTCTGTCCAACAATCAGCGCCCAACCTCATTTAATTACTATAACCTTACTACTTAGAACTCAAGGTTAAATAGATTAATTTAAGTTAATAAACATTTCCAAGATCTAATATTTAATAAACATTTCAAAAATCTAATATTTAATAAACATATCCAAGATCTAATATTTAACCGAGCAAACCAAATTTGACCATTACTCAAAAGGTTTGAGATTAATAAACAATAAATATGCCAAAACATTTAATATCCCTATATTTAAATTATCTAAGGTCTCTGCTTAATCATATGTGACCAGAGTCCAATTATTTCAATAAAAGAAAAGAAATCATTAATATTATGCCGAAAGAGAATTTTTCTTACATTTTATAAATAAAAACCAAAGCCTCAGCCTCGTCCAACTATTACCGAAGCATGTCCAAGAGTGCTCTATAATTTTCAAAACCAGTCTTATATATCATTCAGCACAACTCACGGAACACAGAACTAAGGGACCAAATGGGTGGGGGTGGTATACAAAGAGAATAAACAAGGGGAGGAATCCACACGCGAAGGAATCTTCCATACGTTTCTAGAACACTCGGGAACAGCCTGGACACTGGGGTGAAGAGTCTCTTCTTTTCTTCTCAAGTTCTTTGGCCTGGGTTTTTTGCGCGTGGACATTGGGGCGGCGCCGGCTCAGTCTATCGTGGCGTGTTGTTGAGACTGAGCGCGTTATTTGTGGCTGGGAGTATAGTGTCCGTAGCTGGCTCAACCGAGGTCGACATCCGTGCAATGGAATAAGTCTCTGTTTTACGACTCAGTTGTTTGTACTTGTAGCGAATGCTACAAACAGGCTGGATCTTGAGACAGTTAAAATGTTGGTTTTCTTTGACAAAAATGTTCATTTGGGAAAGAAAGTTTAGTTAAAATAAAACTTTGAACATTTAGGATAACCATATATGTATTTCAGAAATTTGTCTTGGTTTTTATTTCTGTGTTACTTGTGTATAAAATAGTACAATTTAATAGTTACAGCCTAATATTGGTAGTGCTAATTATTGTGGTATGGTAATTATGTGTCTTAGCTTAACATAGTACATAAATTAGACAGTTTTTTAAAAAAAAAGATCCCAGTGTGGTATTGTGACAAAATGGTATCAATATAGAGTATCCAAAAAAACTGGTATCGACCCATCTCTACTTCTGAGTTGTATTAATACGACCGGAGTTACAGGACAGTGAATGACAGACATTCTGTGGCCATTTAGTAATGGTTTTCAATAATCCCTTTCTTTGAGAGGTTGAAACTAAAAAAAAATTAGACTAATTTATTAGGGATAAGGAAGGTTGAATATAAAGGAAGTGTACCCATGTTTTCCTGGAGGGAGAGTGGATATCCATTTATAAAAAACAACCACACGGTCTATTACGATAGTGACACCTTATACAAAGTGGTCACCAAAATGGAGGGAATAAAACAAAAAAAAGTTTAAAAGGCTAAATTAAATATATTTTTATTTAATAAATACATAAATAACAAATAAATAATATCTTAGATATATTAATATATTTCACAATTTTGTGTCTAGATAAAAATAATAGAATGGAAACATTTTATACCTTTTTAAATATAAAACAAATTACAGCTAAGACTAAAATTAAATTCAAACTAGTAACTTCCCTTTCATCATGACTTAAATAATTATTATATAGCACTGACATTAAAAAAAAATTCATAGTAAGCGTATTATCAGCGAGCTAAAAAAAAGTGTCTAGGTTTACATTAATAAATTCATGTCAAGTAATGTGATCTGCAGCTATTACTTTTGATATATATTATCAATATATAAAGCTATAATAATATACTAACTATAATAATATACTAAAATATTTTATCACTGTTGGCTACAAACTAATAAGTTAGTATTTTCTATAAGGTCCTGCAATATTTTAATTTCTCTCTGGAATATTTTCAAACATTTAGAATGTCGAAGTCGAAGAAAATTTATGCATAGCCTACCTTTTGACTTTTAGTATATTTGTTCCTCTTAGTCTTAACTCATTAACAACGCTATAAAATATTAGTTTACAAACAAAACATTTATATTATATAAATATAAAATACATCTTATTAATTCAACATCATATATATATATATATTTTTTTTTTTTTTTCAAAGAGGAAAGATTGAAAGAGTATTCTATTTCCCAAATTCCGCGTTTAGCATTTAATTTAAAATCTCGCGCTCAAATTTGAATTGTAAAAATCCACAATTTTAGTTAAAAAAATATTGTTTGGTAAATTATCATCATGGCTGAAATATATTTCCTATTAAAAGTTTGGCATCTTTTCTCAATTTTAATACAAATCAATACATTCAAATTTAAATTCAAGATAGATTTTTTTTTAATTTGAATATCTCAGATACGCAAGAATTCTTGTGTCTTATCTTTACTATAAGAGAAAACTATAAACATAAACGGGAGAAAAAGGAAAATGGTAAAGAATGATGGGACACATAGATAGGAACATGTAACAGGAATACATAAAGGAACCCAAGAAAAGGACATTGGATGCGAATATACAATATTACCATTATTATTCCACCTTCCATTTTCTACCTTTTGTGTTTTTTTGGTTTCCTCTTTTAGGAAGTTGCGTTGCACTTTTCACAATCCTCCCTGATGAGCTCCGATAGAATGAAACCTAGGTCGGGGGAACGGGTGGTGACGATCGATTTTCTTCAAGAGGCAACCATTCATTACCTCTTTGTCCAATGGCAGCAGTGTAAAGTGTGAACTGTGTTCTTGTTTTCAATGTAAAAGCCATATTGTGTTCTACCCGTTTATATATATCTATTCACTTTTCCTATATGTATGAAATAAAGTGCGTGGAGCAAAAACAATTGGTAATAAATAAAATGATAGAATATTAGGAAAATGGTAGAGCACAAATAAAAGTAAAAACACTAACACATAATTGATATTGTAAATATGTGTTTCTGTTTTGACTTATATTTACTATATTTAAGTGTATTGGGTATGTACTTGTATCAGGTATGTACTTGTAGTAGGTATGTATTTTATTTAGGTATGTACGTGTATAAGGTATGTACTTGTATGAGGTATGTGTGTTGTTACACATACTACAGGAGTGTGTTGTGTGTAAGGACAGCCGGTGTTAGCTGTGGGCGCGGGAGTGACGGACAAGATCTCTCTTTTGGGAGAATGTTTTCTCACACATAACGCAGCCGTAAGGCCTCTCTCTCGTGTGAATACGTTTATGTCTGGCTAGATTACCGTTTCGTGAGAACTTCATATGACACACAGGACATTGAAAAGGCTTATCTCCCGTGTGAACACGTTTATGTGTGACTAGATTACCGTTTCGTGAGAACTTCATATGACACACAGGACATTGAAAAGGCTTATCCCCCGTGTGAATACGTTTATGTGTGACTAGATTACCGTTTTGTGAGAACTTCATATGACACTCCGGACACTGATAAGGCTTATCTCCCGTGTGAACACGGCTATGATTCACAAGACTAGTCTTTTGTGTGAAACTTCATATCACACTTTAGACAATGATAAGGCTTATCTCCCGTGTGAACACGTTTATGTGTGACTAGATTACCGTTTTGTGTGAACTTCATATCACACTTTAGACAATGATAAGGCTTATCTCCCGTGTGAATACGTTTATGTGTGACTAGATCACTGTTGGATCTAAACGTCGCCCCGCAGTCCAGGCATTCACGAGCCCTCTCGCCACCTCGTTTCGCCGGACCGCGCCCCCCTGTCTCGCGGTCTCCAGGCGGTAGTCGGTGGTGCCCCGGGCCCGTCTCGGCAGTCTCTGGTGGTCTGCTCCCGACGACGGCGGGCGGTATCTTGGCGAGCTGTGCCCTCCTCAGACCCCGACAGTACTTGACGTGTTTCTTTAGGAAGAGGGGGCTCGTGAACGCCGTCTCACAATGTTGGCAGGGGAACGCGACGCCTGGACATAACAGAATATACACAGACAATTATTGTGTAAGGTATACACTTTAGTTGATAGCATAGTTGCTGTGAAAAGTAAGTAGTTTGTAATTTATTTTTTAAATTAATTTTTGAATTTTAAAAAGTTAAGCTTATATTTAAAAATAATCAAATTGAAATGAAAAAAAATCTATTATTTTTAAGTTCAGTTCAATTTTTTTTTTAAAAACATATATTTGTTTTTGCCAAAAGCCTAGTTTAAAACAACAACAAATTGTCAAAAAAACAAACAAACCAATTTTTTCCGATTAGAAATTTAATAAAAAATAATTAAATACAAAATATAATATAAATTAAAACTCTTGAATAATAAATCACTAGCTTTTATAATTGTAGCATTCGCTACAAGTACAAACAACTGAGTCGTAAAACAGAGACTTATTCCATTGCACGGATGTCGACCTCGGTTGAGCCAGCTACGGACAGTACACTCCCAGCCACAAATAACGAGCTCAGTCTCAACAACACGCCACGATAGACTGAGCCGGCGCCGCCCCAATGTCCACGCGCAAAAAACCCAGGCCAAAGAACTTGAGAAGAAAAGAAGAAACTCCTCACCCCAGTGTCCAGGCTGTTCCCGAGTGTTCTAGAAACGTATGGAAGATTCCGTCGCGTGTGGATTCCTCCCCTTGTTTATTCTTTTGGATTACCACCCCCACCCATTTGGTCCCTTCGTTCTGTGTTCCGTGAGTTGTGTTGAATGATATATAAGACTGGTTTTGAAAATGATAGAGCACTCTTGGACATGCTTCGGTAATAGTTGGACGAGGCTGAGGCTTTGGTTATTATTTATAAAATGTAAGCAAAATTCTCTTTCGGCATAACATTAATAATTTCTTTTCTTTTATTGAAATGATTGGACTCTGGTCACATATGATTATGCAGAGACCTTAGATAATTTAAATATAGGGATATTAAATGTTGTGGAATATTTACTGTTTACTTTTCTCAAACCTTTTGAGTAATGGTCAAATTTGGTTTGCTCGGTTAAATATTAGATCTTGGAAATGTTTATTAACTTAAATTAATCTTGTTGTTAACCTTGAGTTCTAACTACAGTAGCCCCATGGCTTCTTTGGTGCTGACTGAAAGCTTTGAAAAGTTACCAGACCAAATTATGTATCCCTACGCCGAACTAAATGATCTGAAACAACATGTGTTTATCAGCTGTCACTTCTGACAGTCAAAATTTAGGTACATACCTAAATGTTGACTGTCAGAAGTCAGCACCAAAGAAGCCACGGGGCTACTGTATATACCTAAATGTTGGCTGTCAGAAGTGAGCTGTGAGCTGTCAGTCAGCACCAAAGAAGTCACGGGGCTACTGTAGTAAGGTTATGGTTATGAGGTTGGGCGCTAATTGTAGGACAGAGCTAGTGATGAGATGGTTGGAAAACTTTATAGTAATTTTGATTATTTAACACAATTCTTTTACCAGGATTAGCGAATATATTGTTGGTTAATTTTAGGATCGATATTAAAGTTTATTGATATTATATAATTGTAGTACTTTTCATTTGTATCACTACGAAATTTGGTTTGAAAGTTATGGGCAATACTCTAGTCAAATTATTGTTGGTATTGGAAAATGAGGGATTCTGATGGATTTTAAGATGAAGGTTTTGTATTTACAGTCTCATTAAGAAGTTTTTGTTTTTAGTGGGTGGTTCGGGTGTACATTTAACCATTGTTGAGGCTGACTGTCGGGGATAGTCCGCAACCGGATCGGGTTGCGTGTTCTGGGTACAGTTGTTGTACTCAGATTTTCAATATTTTTTATAACTCACACAACTCACTCCTATTGCAGTTTTTATTAGTTTTTTAAAAAAAAAACTTGGACCCTACTTGTTAGGTTTTGGGTTAGGAATAGGGTTCAGCAATTAGGACTAATGTCGCTATCCGTCCCACCCATTGGCGGTTCTAGGACCTTCAAATATAACCGGTCTCTATTTTCATAACTATGCTACGAGAGAGTACAAGTCTATTATTGTTTGATAGCTATTCTCAGTTATTCCAATCACTCTAAGCTGACGGCCATTCTCTTTTCCTCCACACATTCGCTCGATTCGTTTGACATCCCGGCCATGGTGAAAGTTCAAGTTACAAGTTCAGAAACTGAAAATTTGTCCTAACTGCCTAAACTCAATCCAGAATTGAGGTATCAGGGCAAAAACATGATAATTCTCATTGATATGAATATAATATTTTCACAATTTCAACCGAAATTAAATCTAGCTATAAAAAATAAGTAAAATATTCTTATATTAACTATACTTAAAGTATTGATTGACTACAAAAACAACTTGTATTATATTTTTAAGAACGTAAAGGAAAGGTGGGTAGAAACATATAAAAGGAACAAACACTTTACACTGCTTTTACTGGACAGAGGTAAAAACTACCTCTTGAAGAAAATCAATCATTATTGACCAATCTCCTGATCTAGGTTTCATTATATCGGAACACGGCCCACGAATTGTCTGAGTTACCGGCAGTTTTCAGGAACGGATGCATGGGTAATAGCCGTAATGATTTGCTGTTTTGGACCCGTTTCCATTTGCCGTGACTAAATGTCCCAAATATTCTAAGGGTAGTCTTCTTAAAGTGAGACTCATAGATGAATTTATGTAAATTGAAGTGTCTCGATACCAATGATATGTGATTTAAGTGTTCTTTCAAGATGCGAAAAATAAATGATGATGTCATCAAGATATGAGAAGCAAAATTTATTTATGTAACATTGCAGGACCCCCTGACTCATAAGATCCTCCTCTTGTCGATACAGAAGCGTGGAGTCTTGACCCTTTTTTTTTTTTTGTCGTCGACAGTGACGATTGACGAGTTGTACTATAACAGGCTGGGCTTCACGATGCCTTGCTCTTTCATTTCATGGACTTGATTCGTGATGACGGCACACCTGGTGCCGGAACGAAGATTTATGCGTTTGTTTTTGGCGTAGTACTACGAGTGGTGCTACGGGTTTGTCGGGGAGGTCCATGGGTTGAGAAGAAGGCCCGGTGAGTGTTGAGAACGCCTATCAGCTTGTCGGAGTATAGAGTTGTGAGGCCATTTTGTACCTTATTTAGGGCGATGGGGTGGAGTCTCGTCGTGGGGTCCTGCTGTCCGACGACATGGTGTGTTTCGTTTGTCGACTCCAAAATATAGTATTTTAAGACTCGTACTCCAGAACCCTTTTCTGCTCAGTGAGCCGTGGTTGTCCAAATATCGATGGTTCCTTGAGGTGACCAGACGGGTGATTAATATGAGTGAGGATTGTAATTTTGATAGTGAGGCATACTTCGTCATCGATGGGAAGGGTACGGGAGTGGGGGAAGGGGAGAGCGGTGTATGATCCTGGGTAGGGAGGCAACCTGTTTTCAGGAAGTTAGCAGAGACAGCGGTGTCAGTGAGGGCTAAAAGAGATCCGGAAGTGGTATTTACTAAGATTCTGGGGGGAGGAGTGATGATGAATCACTGAGATGACCACTGGTTCTGACCCGTTAAGGGTTGGGCGAAAATACCCTCTGGCTGCTTCTCTCTCTTGCCCGCAGCATCGTAAGACGGGACAATGGAAGTTGTACCCTAGACAATAGTGGCATCGCGGTGCGGAAAATTCCTACTTAGGAGGGTTACGGTTGATCCTAAGAGGTGGTGGGTGTGCTTTTTTTGTTTCGGGTGGACCTTATCGATCGTTGTGGCTTTATCTACCAGTTCTTCAATTTTGGAATGTGGAAAGGCATGCAAGAAAGATCTTATGCCAGTTGTTTTTTTGAGCTCGATGAGTATTAGAATTATCTCATCTGTCTGATGAATTTTTCTTGGGGTCCATTGGTAGCCTGGAATTTCCAGTGGAGATCCGTGTGGCTAGCGTAGAAGGTTTGGCAAATCGAAAGTTCAGACGAATCATGAATTGTTCCCAAGTGGTGACAAACTCTCCAATACATTATTTTTTACATTATCCCCCTATCATTTGTACACCTCTTCCAAACTCCTTTCTTGAAAATACGTATTATAACTCCCTTTTTCCAGTCTACCGGTACCTTGTTCTCGTACCAAACCACTCTAAGCACCCTGTATAACCATTGTATACCTACTTCACCCGAAGATCTTATCATTCCCACTATCAAATCGTCTACACTTGTACCTTTTCTCAGTTTATTCTCTTTAACGCATCTTTCACCTCTTTCCTCCTCTCTTCTTGCTATTTATTCCTGCTCATCTCTTTAACTTTAATCCCTTTCCTCTTCCGGTTTGGACATATCTCAAAATACCTCACCGATAGTTTTATTTTCTTCCTCTCCTCTCTTAAACATTCTTCCTTCTTTATCCTTCATTCTATCTTCTTGTCTCTTTTCTCTCCTTCTGTTTATTACTTGGCTACATACCACCTTCTTACTTCATTCCACGTCTTGTTCCAGCATTTCTGTCCCTTCCTGTACAACTCACTTCAATCTTCTATCATTCTCCCTATATTCTTCCTCTGTTTCTTCATTCCTATTCTTAAAACTTCTTTTGAATGCTTTATATTCCCTTCTGCTGCTTCCTTCACCTTTATGTTCAACCAGGGTGTCTCCTTTCCCTCCCTCTTATCACTTGCCCTCCTCCATACCTCCTCTGCTCCTCCCACCAGACTGTTCTTAAACCTTTTCCATTCAACTTTTACACATTGCATCATCTCACCCTTGGGTATTGGGCTTCTTGCCTTTTTTTTAGGTACAGCTAACTCTCTTTCCCCTTTATTTTTTAGGCCTTCACACAATCATTCTTCTTTCTCGTCTTCTTACTACATTTCTCTTACATCCCCATCCCTTTATGTCTGCCGCCAACGACCTGTGGTCACTATCTTGGCATTACCTTGATGTTTCTTCACCCACGAGAAAGTAGTCTATCGCCGACTTTTGCTTCAGATCCCGACAGTATATGGTCAGTAGCGGATTTAGGCTTAGGCCCGGGCCTAGGGCGGCAAATTTTGAGGGGCGCCAAAAATTTTTAAGATGACTAAAATTAAAAATCGATTGAGTTCTGGAGAAAGATCATTTTCCACTCTGAAAAGAGTGAAAAGTTATTTGCGTGCAAGAATGAAACAAGACAGACTAAATGCACTTGCATTACTTAACCATTGAAGCACAATTGGTTCAAGAAATTAAGTATGAGGAGGTCATTGATATTTTCGCACGGACGAAAGCAAGAAAAAAATTTATTACACGATTAATCAGATAAAAATAATTTATATTTTATTTACAAGCAATTTATTATTAATTCTATATTTAATTGTTATGTTAAAAAAATAAATTTTTAATTTATACCTGAATTAGATTTCTTATTATTATTGTTATTATTTTCATTATTTTATACACACACACATATATGTATATATATATATATATGTTTGTATATGTGTATATATATATATACGAAGGAAATCTACCTTAATTTGCGTGGAGAAAACATTAAAAACCATAGGGAAAATCAACCTTAGTACATCTGATCGGGATTTGAATCTCGTGTTCACCGTCATCAGTAATCCGATCTAATGAAAAAGGAATGCGTTAGACAATGCGACCAACGCTGCGTGTAAAATCAAAAAAAAAAGGGCACCATATCGTCTCGGGCCTAGGGCGTCCTCAAACCTAAATCCGCTACTGTATATGGTGATCTTATGACTTTTTCTTTCCTTCTTATACCACTTTCATTTTATTTCTTGCACATAAACAACAGCTTTCTACCCTCCTTAAACCCTACTCTCATAGTTAAAAATGTGACCATTAAATCATTTAAATGCAGCCGAGGCTCAAACTTTGAAATCCCAACTTTGACTCCTCGATGACCACTTGTTTAAAACATTAACAATAAATATGCATCGGATGAAAACAAATGATATAGAAACAAGGATGGGTCCTCGAACCCTTCGAAACATTAAGGGTAGTCGTGATTCAAGAAAATTTCACATTCGAGACTCGAATATTTTTTTTTTTACGATATTCACGGGGAAATTTGTTTTAGAGCGCTAATTACCCATATTGGTGGTTCAGAAAACAATAATTATGATATAGAATTAACTTGACAACCAGACCCCAGACCAGTAATTTAACACTTAACTGAATGTCTGAACGTTATAATGAATGGATTATCAGAAAGAATGTTAACATTTAGTTACAATTTGTATTTTTTACTATTTTATTATATTTATATTTCCTCCTATTTTTATAGTTTTTTCCAAGATTCGGATTCGAGATTTGTATTTGTCAAATAGTGGAGTCATCCCAACTCTAATAAAAACAATACAACTTACTTTTCATCTGTTTGGGACTGTTCTCCCGGAAGTCCTTGATATCCAAACAATACAACTTACTTTTAATCTGTTTGGGACTGTTCTCCCGGAAGTCCTTGATATCCAAACAATACAACTTACTTTTCATCTGTTTGGGACTGTTCTCCCGGAAGGCCTTGATATCCACGCCCAGCTCTTTCCCGTACTCGTCCCCGTACCACACGAGTAGTTCCACATGTGGCGGGATCTTCTTGTAGGTCCTGTAGTACATCTCTCCTTTGTACTGGAACGCCAACAGGTTCTGCTCCTCCTCGTACCGGGCGCAGTTCACGAACCTCATCCAGTTGGAGACCGCCTTGTCGCGGGCGTCGACACAGTGGGAGGTGCGACGGTTGCGGGATATCTGGGTGTGACGGGAGCAGGTGACACTGTGTATTATTATTTACTACAAATGGGTCGAATCCACTATTTTACAAATTACAATCTCCGATTTACTTCCGAGGCTCAAACTCGAATTTTGGAAATAATTATGAACCTAAGAGGAAATATAAATAGAATAATATAAAATACAAATAGTAACTAGATGTTATCATTCTTTATTATAATCCATTCATTATAACATTCATACATTCAGTTAAGTGTTAAATTACTGGTCTGGGGTCTGGTTGTTAAGTTTATCCTACAATTAGAATTGGTTTTGAACCACCAATAAACAGTATAAGTGCTCTAAAACAAATTTAATTTGAGAAAAGAAAAAGTTTCAAAGACCCACCCCTAATTTTTAAACCTCAAGATTGAAGTATGCTTTCTAAATTATAAAATATTTTTTTCTTATCACGGTTTGTTATAAAAAAATTATCTTACAGTAATATATTAGCAGGTAGTCCCCGCATTTTCTCTCAGTCAGCTAACTTGCTCTGTGTTCCGAGATGTAAAACTAATTTCTATTTAAAATCTCCCACAGTCTCATCTGCCGTAGCCTGGAACAAGTCGCCTGTAGACTTCACGAATGTGAAGGGACCATCTGATTTTAGAAACAAACTTACCCATCACTATATCTCTAGCGTGTGAGCTGCGGCATAATCCATGTGTGTGTGTGTGTGTGTGTGTGTGTGTGTGTGTGTGTGTTTAATAATTTTATTTTATTTTATCTCTCCGTTAAACTTTAATACTTGGTAAAACAAATCTTTTACTCTTTTTAAGATTGAAAATAAATTATTTTTTTTAATTACTATTTACATTTTTTATGTTAGTTTTGTTATACTATGCTATGAAGTTTTTATGAGGTTAGAGGCTTGAAAAAAAAATAATGAAGTTGTAAATGTTCAAGAATCAAAATCGAGAATAGGAAAAATTGAAGTTGAACTTAATTATCAGTATTGTGACGTCTCTACTTACAATGCGTGTTTTTATAAAAATAAAAATAAAAATATATCTTGTGAATGTGGGGGAATGCCAGGCCTCCACCGTGGTTCGGATTCCACGTTAAACTGTAGGTCCTTCATTTCATCTCACAATCACTCTACCATTACACATTAGTGTGAGGGCGTATAGCCCGAACGGGTAGTAAGACGCGGTGCTAATAATAATAATAATAATAATAATAATAATAATATAAAAATATCTCATATGTTATTAGACTCATTACCAACAATCTTAACATATACGACAAAGCTGTATCGCTCCATATATAAGCTCACCTTACATGACACAATAAACTAATTAGGGATGGGACCTTAGAAATCTCTGACTCCTTAAGGATATTCAAGATTCGAGAAAATTGAAGATTAGAGACTCAAATCCTTGAAAAAAATACTCATTTTTTTACAATTTTCCTAGTAAAATTTGTTTTAGAGGTCTAATACTTCTTAATGATGGTTTCAAACCAATTATAATGATAGTATGAACTCAACAACCAGACTCCAGACCAGTAATTTTAACACAAAACTCAAATGTATGAATGTTGTAATGAATGGATTGTAAGAAATAATATTAAAATTCAGTTGGTTTTTTTTAATTTTATATTTATATTTCTTCATATGTTTATAAGATTCAGGTAGGTGACCTGGTGGTCTAGGGGGTAAGGTGTCGGACTATGCTGGCGTCCGGGGTTCAATCCTCGGTCCAGGCACAGATTTATCTGATTACCAAACCCTTCCTTCACCTCTGACAAGACATCTTGTGGATGTGAGGAATGTCAGGCCTCCACCGTGGTTCGGATCCCACGTTAAACTGTAGGTCCTCCATTTCATCTCACAATCACCTTACCGTTACACATTAGCGTAAGAGCGTACAACCCGAACGGGTAGTAAGACGCGGTGCTAGTGATAATAATTATTATATAAGATTCAGATTCGGGATTCAAAAATAAATAATGTATTCGATCCAACTCCAAGCATGATTAATTTTCTAAATTATATACCTATTCAAGTCAAGCTCATCTCGATACTCGAGAACTTTATGAAAAATTTGTTCGAGATCGATTCAAATTAAAAAAAAAACTGGATCAAGCATTCACCTACTAAGACACTTTTAAACGTTATCTGGTCTAATTGGTGCTGACTGACAGCTTTAAAAAGTTACCAGACCAAATTACGTATCCCTACGCCAAACCAGATTATCTGCAAAAACATGTCTTTATCATCTGTCACTTCTGACAGTCAAAATTTAGGTATATACCTAAATGTTGACTGTCAAAAGTCAGCTTTAAACTGTCCGTCAGCACCAAAGAAGCCACGGGGCTACTGTAAGCACGTGTACCCCCCTGTATCACCTGAGTGTAATTATGCGTCTCGTACTGTACCTGCCAGCAGTATCCAGACTTGTTGGATTTGTGCACCAAGGCCCCTCTGTACGGACCAAACTTGGTCCCTTTATCCACCGGAAGTGTTGTCCACACTCCCTCTCCAGCCCCGGGGATACTCGACGGGGCAACGCTCAGACAGTAAGGAACCGTCTTCTCCGCCCATTCTGGGTCATCGGGATCCTCTGGCACCTGTAGACGAATGATGTATCGATCTTAGTTAGTTATTATTATTATTATTATTATTATTATTATTATTATTATTAGCACTGCGTCTTACTACCCATTCGGGTTATACGCACTTACGCTAATGTGTAATGGTAGGGTGATTGTGAGATGAAATGGAGTACCTACAGTTTAACGTGGGATCCGAACCACGGTGGAGGCCTGGCATTCCCCACATTCACAAGATGTCTTGTCAGAGGTGAAGGAAGGGTTTGGTAATCAGATAAATCTTTGCCGGGACCAAGGATTGAACCCCGGACTCCCGACACCTTACCCCCTAGACCACAAGGTCACCGAGTGCTCTTCATTTTTCACTGCAAGTCTTTTATATGATTTTTACACAACTCACAGAACACGGAATGACAGGACAATGGGGAGGAAAGGGGGGTGAAACTAAAGATAAACAAACAAGAGGAAGGATCCACACGCTTCTACTATCTTCTCGAAAAATTATTCTCTTTGGAATTTTTTGGGACGGGAGTCATCTTTTCTCTTCTCAAGTTCTTTGCTTGAACTCCGCGCTCTGACACTAAGATGGGGCCAGTTTAGTCGCTCGTGGTGTGTTGTTGTTCTCGGGTCGGTCGTAAGTCGATGTTTTATATGTTTATTGTATCTCCACTTGTAGCCAATGCTACAAATAATTAACCTTAGAGGAAATGTAAATATAATATAATATAATAATATAAAATAGAAATACTAAAAAACTGTTAATTAATATTATTTCTTATAAACAATTCATTATAACATTTGTATATTCAGTGAAATGTTACATTACTGGTCTGGGGTCTGGTCGTTAAGTTCATCCTATAATTATAACTGGTTCTGAACCAAAACTAAGCAGTATTAGAGCTATAAAACAAATTATACTTAAAAAAATTGATAAAAATAATAATTTTTCTTAAAAAGGATTATTTCAAATCAGAAATTTTCTCGAATCTCAAATATTTTTTTTAAGAATCCAAGGGGTCCATCCTTAGTCTACAGGTGACCTGGTGGTCTAGGGGGTAAGGTGTCAGACTTCTATGCTGGTGGCCGGGGTTCAATCCTCGGTCCCGGCACAGATTTATCAGATTACCAAACCCTTCCTTCACCTCTGACAAGACATCTTGTGAATGTGGGGAATGCAAGGCCTCCACCGTGGTTCGGATCCCACGTTAAACTGTAGGTCCTCCATTTCATCTCACAATCACCCTACCATTACACATTAGCGTAAGTGCATATAACCCGGACGGGTAGTAAGACGCGGTGCTAATAATGAAGACCACTCTTGGACATGCTTTAGGGATAGTAGGACGGGGCTAAGGCTTCGGTCATCATTAACATATTGTATCATCATCATCATTTAGCACCGCGTCTTACTACCCGTTCGGGTTATACGCTTTAAGTACTAATTACTCTAATGGACTAGGAATTAGGAAGGTTGAATTAGAAGAAGTGAACCCGCATTTGCGTGGAGAGAGAGAGAGTGGAAAACCATATAGGAAAAACCACCCCCCAGTTCACCCGCCCGAGATTCGAACCTCGATCTCCCCGTCCTCGGCAGTCGAGCTCAACGCGAGACTAGCGCGTTAGCCAACTACGCCACCGAGGCGGGTATGTGTAGCTTATGGATGGCCCATAATTTAAGATTCGGGTTTCTGGATATTATCAACGAGTGGGGCCAGATCTGGTATTCATGGACCTAGCTAATAATGAGGGTGGAATGTGAAGGTAATGTCATTATCCGATATGGAAGGATTCAAACTATAGTGTGGTTTTTGACGTCGTCTGAAGCGTATCCGCTCAGCGATCATTCCCACAAGTGAGGCCTAACGCACAGTTAATAACTTGTGAGTCGATAGGTTTGGTACCTCGGTGTCTTTGATGTAAACGAGAGCCCCGTGTTTAGGGCAGTCTCCTTCCCATTCTCGGTCACACTCGTCACAAACTGCAACAAACATAAGGGGAAGTAATATATTAACAGACATGATTATAGAGAAGTGGCCTTGAAGTGTTGGAGGGTTGTCACACATGGGTCAGAAACAAGGACATTGACTGTACGAGAGACAAGGAGAGCATGTCACCAGGAGAAACAAGGACAGTGAATGTAAGAGAGACAAGGAGAGCATGTCCCCAGGAGAAACAAGAGACAGTGAATGAAGTTATCCGAGAAAGATCCGGGTTAGAGGGAGTACATGAGATATTAGAGAGATGGGAGGAGCAGATAGCAGAAAGTGTTCAAAGTGAGAGGAGAATATAACTGATTAAAGGAGGAATGGTGGAAGGATAGATGAAGATGGACGCATCTCACTAAACTGACACGGCCACGGGCTGGAAACAGTTGATGATGATGGTGAACCAGTGAGCACAGACCCTCTTGATGGTCCCGGCGGATATAGGCAACGTTAATGGCCGTCCCCTTAGCGCCCTCGACCACAAGAAGGCGTATGTTGTATTACTCACATATATAGTCATCGTCGTCCGGAACTGGCCCTTCTGTATAGTTCTTGCGCTCTATGTTGCGCTTGGGATATCTCGGAGCGCTCGCCTTTTCTTTGTCTGAAACAACTTGTAACATGTTAGTGAGGAATTAGAGGACATGTTCTCTACGCCAGGAGGAGACAATAACACAACATGTTATCTTCTAACCTGTATTTTTGTCCTGTTCGGTTGGTTTGTGGTCCTTAAAAAGTTCCTCCTTACACTCTGTCAATAAAATGGATGTTGTACACGATCTGCGGGCAAACACAATAAAAAATACAAATGAATACAGGGTGAGCAACTTAAAAGGGAGCTCGCTGTGTTTCAAGTATCAAGTAAGGTGCGGCCGGTTTTAAGTTTGCTCGTCCTGTAGATGAACATAAATCGACAATTTCCATGAGGGTTTAAAGAACCTTTTTAGGTTATGTCTAACCTCAAATGTGGTCACAAAAAAAAAAAGTATACATATTATTTAGCGCAGTTAACACAAAGTGTTATACAAGGGCAAAGACTAGTAAGTATACACAATATCCTTAGCCTTACAGAAATTTCTCTGCGCTCCTTGAGTCGGGTTGAGTCCATCAACGCTAGAGTTCGCCAGTGTCGATGCTCGCCTATTAAAAAAGGGCTTCCAAATGTGCGAGTCGTTAAACGACTCACTTTTAACATGTTCGTCGTAAAGGGACTATTGTAATCGTAACGAGCAGTCTTGAGTAAACTTTTTCTATGGTAGGATTATGTGAAGAAGGGTTTGGTTCAATACCTGAACCTAGCTTTGTGTGAAATGACCGAATGATTCAAGAAGAAGAATATTTTTCTACTTCTCTATAGTAAAACCATGTTTAAAATTAGCTTTTTTTCTAAAAAAAAAAAAAAAAAACCCTT